>JACVVK020000004.1:2900000-2940000 GCA_018292915.2 Batillaria attramentaria
TCTTCCCTTAAGGAACATTTAGGTCAGTGATTGTGCTTATCAGTTCAACATCATTAGTACTCACTATATTGTACATAATTTGTCCGCAAAACACCGATGACATTCAAACATCAAAGACAAAACTTTATACTTGATTAGGAAACCCCATGGTGAGTGTGCTTTCCATCATCGACACAGCAATAAACTGCTTGTAAGAAAGCCCCACACGCGCACACGGTTCATACACAGGCGAGGAAACTGTACACTGTTGTTGAGAGCAGAGAGCAACGCCGAATTGTTTGATTCAGTTTCTATCCATTGAAAGTAGCTCTGATGTGGCACTACTCTCGGATAGATCATCTGTCTACACCCTGTTGTCTGGCATCGATTTTACAATCCATTCCACCAGTTTTTCCCTGCATGAAACCGTGACTTGGAGATGTCAGTGTGGGACAGTAGTAAGTCGTCTTTTCCGACGAGAGAGCCGACCGATTCAAGCGAAAATCGCGAACACTGATAGTCAAAATACGAGAACTCCTACCCTGTCGAATTCTGGGAACGTTTGCGCCTTAGACATTAACTCATTCGAGACGGGACACTTCAACCAAAGGCCGGTTCAGACACGCATCGACCATGGCTCATAAAGTTTTTTCACTAAATAAAAATCAGTTGAAAATGTCATGTGTGTGTCTTCATTGAAGCTTGCTAGAGAGGTTTCTTTACATGTAACTAGTTTATTGCAATTTCAGCGACAGTGCAGCAGGCCCTGACATGGGAAGTATTAAGGCGGCTGCAGACCCAGTCACAATAGAGTTAAACACCAGGGTTCTCTTTACCTTATATTTTCTACTGTGGGACCACCGCATCTAGGAAAACTTGCCTGATGTACAGTTACTATTTGGTCGATATGTCGGGAGTCGGGAATAGCCTGAAGTGTTGGTCTCTCGATCTGTAGGTCGTGAGCTCGATTCCCAACAAGGCCAAATTTCTTTTTACCAGTGTTTCCATCCTTAAAATCAACCTTTGAACGAAAAGACTCAAAGGGGCTAATTCCATGTTCATTACGTTTCGCTTGTGATTGCGTCTGTACGCTCGAAATACTCTATCTTGATGCTCTTAATGCGATACAATGCTGTTTACACTTTGCGCGATTGGTCAACATTCAAATTCTACGACTTAGTGTTCATACAACTATCTCGCTCAGCGTATTAGCCGCGTCAATGAGCACGCTTCTGTTGGCTCGGCGCCAGCATTTGAGATGCTGTCACTGTGCGTGTGTCCAAGTGCTGTGATTTTTGCCACCACGAAAACAGTTCAGAACGATCTGCGAGCATAATAACTTGATCATAAAGATTGCCTCTTTAAAACCTTGAAATGCCCATCCGTCTTCACGGTTAAAGTCGAACTAGTCGCACACAAACCTGAACAACACCAAGAATTGATAATTCTAGGTCCGTATTCCCTAAGGACTCGTAACAGAACGCGCGGGAAAAGCGGTACCGACATTAAATGAGGTATCACTAGATGTCAATAGAGACTGGATCCACATTGATTTTCGGCGCTCCGTGAGATCCGTGCAAGAGTCAGGTTTTCCTCCCAGGTGGCATCAGCCCGGCGACGAATCAACTCTCGCATTGCCGACGGGCAAAGAATTAAGTCGGGCGATCTTGTCAGGCGAGAGTCAATGTAACGGAAGTAGAGATCGGAATGCGCGTGAACCACTGACTCGAAGGGCATCCCCGTACCAGGGGCCGTAACGCTACCTAGTGTAGCGTTACGGCCCCTGGTACGGGGATGCTCGAAGGGTTTCTTATTACGGCTGTCAATGTCATTTCAGACCATTATTTTGTCTTGTGCACTAGCTCAAATCGATGACCGACGTAGGAAAAGTATCAGGGTTTAGCTAGGGCGCCGCCGGATCATTCCTCAGTCTTAAAGACATGAAGGTAGTCCATCACTGGTAAGGGAGGTAACCGCCTTCAGAAACTGATTTCAACCACCTCGTGCATACAGTTGAAGGGATCAGCACAACGGAAGTGCATCCGGAAGCTTGCAGCTGTGCTGTTGGAGTTATCTTCATTTAAAACTTTAAACCTAAACGGGGCGAGAGTGACCCCTGAAACTTCTCCTTTAAACGTTCCCGGCCAACGTACTCAAGTGGCTAGGTACCTCATTTCGGATTCACCGCTGTCCCCGGAGGCCATCACTATCACCAGTCACTCTTCACTTCACTGAGTTTTCCAAACAGTTGGTATTTTCTAGGCGTTGCGTCGCTCTGGCCCGTTTTCCTCCCTACGCAACATTGTTCATTCACCATACATGATATCAGGCTATGCATGAAATCAGTTCCACTCTGTGTGTGTGTGTGTGTGTGTGTGTGTGTGTGTGTGTGTGTGTGTGTGTGTGTGTGTGTGTGTGTGTGTTTGTGTGCTTTCCACACATACACAGAGAACACAATCAGAGATCTTTGTGTTCAAATTTGTTATTTATTCAAGTGGTAGGTTCCGCCCGTCCTTTCTAACGAGTCTGAGAGTTACAGTGAATTACCTTCATTTGTAACCTTGCGACAGGTGCGGGTATACGCAATTCTGTCGCCGTCGCTACGCGATGTCGATGCTGACACTGACAATAAATCATACGCTTTATCTGTTGCAGTCATTTGGCTTGCGAAAACCAGAAGCATGACATGGATCGACAAACACGCGGCGACGCCCAGTCTTTTTTCAGCCAGCATCTATAGCTGGAGTACACAAACACCGCCGTAGCTCAGCCCATGCGAGCCGAGAAGTAAGGTAAAGTACAGTTGTAAAGCAATGGCAACAAGCGGTTTGCCTTAGCATCAGGCACAAACCAGTTATTTCTGGATTGAAAAAATCGGTACTGTTGGTTCGAGAGCCAAAATGGATCTGTGAACGTTGCAGAGAACAAGAAATAAGTGTTCCAAGAGACGTTTAGAACAGGAGAATGACAACAGTAGAAAGTAACGATTCCACTGTGGGCTTCTTCTTCAGCAGTTTCGTCACCTCTGCTCGAACACTGCCGGTCAGCATGGCAGCCAGAAGCCTGACACGCGATGCCTTGTGGGAAGTGGATGACGTGGAGTGGGTGCTGGCCCCCCTGACCGTGGTGTTGACGGCTGTCAGTAACATCACTCTCCTGGCGCACGAGGGACGCGTGGTGTGGCTCACGCGAAGACTCATCCCGCCCAAACTGCTCGTCCTGTCGCTGTGTTCGGCTGATCTTCTCGCGACCGTGACCGGCTTTCTGCCTCTCTGGCTGTTCTTCGTCCTGCCGCATTCGGCGTCTCCTGCTCTTCTTGTGACATCTCCACCAGAGCCGGCTTGGAGCTCGTCTGAAAATTCAAGCGGCGTGTCTCCGTCTGTCTCACCGTCCAGCAGTGTTTCAACAGACTCGACCTCCTCCTCTGACCACAGTGTTGGTGTTGCTGGCGTGAATCCCGTGGTTCTTACGGCGGGTTACTCCGTCAGCGTGTTTCTGCTGGCCATGTTCTGGACGCTGGCCCAGTGCATCGTGGTGGTGATGGGCATCGAACGTTTCCTTGCGCTCCGGGCGCCGTTCTTCTATACAGCGCGGTGCTCCAGCCAGGCCTTCCTGGCGGTGATAGGCCTGCTGGCTTTGGCATCGGGCGGTGTGGGCGCCTTCCACATGCTGGTGCACCGCCACGATGTCCGGACCGATCCTGTGGTCTACGCCGGCTTCGTGGACTCCGGGTCCCTGGCTTATAACGCCTTCACACTCACCCAGGGTTTGGTGTGGACAGTGGTTCTGCTCCTGTGTAACTGGGCCGTCACGCACGAGCTGCGGCGGATGGAGCAACGCGTGACGGTGATGCGCATGAAGGACCAGAGCGAGTACCTCAAGCAGCTCAGCCTGGTGCACGGCGCAGGCCGGGAGTTCGCGCGCTTTATGATGGCCGTCAACGTCGTGTTTCTTCTTTCTTCTCTCCCAAACCTGGTCAGTAATACTAATTCCCAGTTTCGTCTCTCCTCCCTCCCAAACCCTGTCGGTAACAGTGTCTCGTTTCGCTTCCCTCGTAAACATGGTCTGTAACATCTGTAACATGGTGTTTCTCGCCTCCTCCATTGCAAAATGTGTCATTAATGTTCTGTTTCTTCTCTTTCCTCCCAAACCTGCACAGTAACATCGAGTTTTTTTCTCGTCTCCCCACCACACCAGGTAACATCGTGTTACTCCCTACTTCCATCCCAGATCCGGTCAGCAACGTGCCGTCTCGTCTCTCCTCCCTCCCAAACCCTGTAAGCGACTCCGCGTTTCGTCTGTCTTTCCTTTCAAAACTTGTCATTAACGTCATGTTTCTCCCCTCCTACCTCCACAACCTGGTCCGTAACATAGTGTTTCTCCCTTCCTCCTTCCCAAATCCGGTCAGTAACAGCGCGCTTCTCCTTCCTCCCAAGCCCTGTAACACTGAGTTTTGTCTCTCTTCTCTCCCAAACCTGGTTAGTAATTCTAATACCCGTTTTGTCTCTCTTCTCTTCTAATACCCTTTTTGTCTCTCTTCTCTTCTAATACCCTTTTTGTCTCTCTTCTCTTCTAATACCCTTTTTGTCTCTCTTCTCTTACAAGCCCTGTCAGTAACAAGGAGCCGGGATAGCCAAGTGGCAGAGCGTTGTACTCTCAATGCTCGGGTCGTGAGTTCGAATCCCGGCTCAGTGTGGCCAAATATTTGTACTTTTGAGATTAAGTGGGTGGAAAGGGGCGAGGTGGTAGAAAAAGCGTCGAGTGCACTTTTGTGCGCCATGCTGATTTCATAAAAACTTGCAAACGGCAACCAGAAGGCACAAATGGACAGAAAATGTTCATGTGATGAGGACACAACGTAGGGAAGCTCATGAAAGCAGCGGTATCAGAAATCCGGTAATTTCCCTGTCGTGCTTTCAAAGCTGAACAGTAATGTAGCTCATCACCATTTTCCGCCTATGTGCTGCCCGTGCTTAATGAGAAAGACGTAACCCTGAACATTGATTCAAGACAGGCTCTCTCTCTCTCTCTCTCTCTCTCTCTCTCTCTCTCACGCGCGAGCGCGCACACACACACACACACACACACACACACACACACACACACACACACACACACGCACGCACGCACGCACGCACGCACGCACGCACGCACACACACACACACACACACACACACACACACACACACACACACACACACACACACACACACACACACACACACACACACACACACACACACAGCACAACAGAAGTCGAGCGATCAAAGTAACCTTTTCCAGTCTGGGAAAAAGTACAAAGCTGTCATTTCGCCTTGAAAGGCACAGACTGTTTCTCCAAGCAATAAAATCTCCCTGTTCATGGGAGTGGGACAGGAACGAAGAGTATCAAATGCCGGAGCTTTCAGCCGTTGCCGTCGATTTTGTAATTGTTTTCTTTCTTTTTATTTTTCTTGATGCTTTTAGTCTCGAAGTCAAACAGGCAAACTCAAGTACAGCATGCACAGTATAGTGTGCTTCCTGTTAGGGAACGTGTCCGTTCGTATGTTCGTCTGCCTTTCACACTGGGTGAAATTATCCTCATTTGTACTGTTAATGGTATTATTATTATTATTATTGGGGAGCCGGGGTGGTCGAATGGAAGAGTGTTGGACTTCTAATGCTCGGGTCGTGAGTTCGATCCCCGCTGGGGTCAAATATTTGTGCTGGCTTTTTCATCGTTGCCCCGTCTTTGATATCACCCTATGTGGTGGAAAAGGACGTTAAACCCCCAAACACCCAACACCCTATTATTATTATTATTATTATCAATTGTGGCCTTTTATTGTGATATTTTTCTCAGAAATTGTAGTAGTAGTGGCACTGGTGGTGGATCGCGACGCGACTATTTTTGTTATCATTGTTGTTGTCGAACCTTACGGGAAGGTTATCGGTTTTCACTCCGTTCTTCTTCTTCTTATTATTATTGACATACATGTTTGGCTGTACCAAGACTGTACAGCGAGATACTTCATCAATCTATACAAAACCCCGGGCCAGCTCGAGCAAGCTCGCGTGCATTCTCCTTTCCTGTAGTGAGTCAGTTGTAAGGTTCACTGTGAAAGCTGAGACTTGCGGCCATTTACATTTCAAGCCGAGCGCGAGCGTGCTATTTTCAGTGTACTCTGCTGACAGCCCATCATTTTGTTCTGTCACTAGTATACAGTGTCAGTGCTCGCCTTGTGGAAGTATCAGAAGAAGTGCGACAAAATGTACCTTGTGCGGTTATAGTGTCCCACGTACACTTTTAGGATAAACATTCATTTTCCATCGTTTGAAATGAGCATGTACCACAAGAAATGGCATGCAGCCACTGAGTTCCAAATTGGCAGGTCACGCTAGCCAGTCAAAGTGCGCGAACGAGACACGTGCACTCCGACAAACCAACCCACACGTGTGGGTTAGCTTGTCAGGGTATATGTCTGACAAGGAGATCAGTAAGGTAAAAAAAAGAAGAAGCGTGCGCTGCGTGCGGTTGCAATGGAGGAATCGTTTTAGTCAGTGGGCTTGACTACAGACGTCTGGGCTACATGTCAACTGATCAAAATGGCTAACTTTTTTCAAACGATGGGAAATCACCCTAAATGAATGCTTTTGTCGAATGTTCCACAAGAATCTGCGTTTGATGAAATAAGGCTAACTTGCATCAACCCGGCGATGGAAAAATCACCCTGAATAAATGTTTCTGCCAAAGGTGTGTATTTTTCCGTATGAGCGCTCAACGTAAATTTTGCCGCATTTTTTTTTTTTGATCGTGAGTGTACATTCCTCGGTCTCGATCCCTGTGACGATCAGTTGTCGCGATCATGATATGTCCGAATGGTATGAAATTAGGTCACCTGGGACGCCACGTCCGTAACCAGGATACAATTAGGGTTTTCCGCCCTGCAAACTCCGCGCAGAAAGCTCGTTATCGTCTTGCTACTGTTAGCGAGTGGGCGAGCGCGTGCGATTCAAAATCGATCCAGTATGTGCGAATTACCTAGTGTGGGCGGTGTTTGTTATTGCTGTTTCTTTTTGTTGTTCTTGAATCCAATGTTACCAAAGCAAAGCTCTGCCAAGCATACTGTTGTTGTTGTTGGCATTTCTGAGTTGAAGACTCTCCGTGCAGGGTCATCCTCTTGGATGAGAGGTTTTGGGGGTTCTTCCTCTGAAAAATTTTTGAGAGTTCCTCAACGAAATCTCAAGACAGTTGGTCAGTGAAGTCACGTTTAGCTTCGTTGCCCAGTCACTCTGGAACGCCGCGGTCAAGTCTGACTTTAAAATTTATCTGTTCCGTCTGGCTTTCAGTTAGGCTTGTACTGATTCTTCTTGATTCAGCTGCGCTCTCTCTCTCTCTCTCTCTCTCTCTATGTTTGTGTGTGTGTGTGTGTGGGGGGGGGGGTACACGCATTGGGTCACTTTATGAGAATGAATACGAATTATTACTATTATTAATATTGTCAAGTTATTATTATTCAACCAGAAAAATAAGTAGTTTTCAAAATCATTTGCGAACACACGATAAGCATTTATTTAAATGCTCAAAACGTTTGTGTCCAGGTGTGTGTGCTGCTCCGTCTGTGTTGCCGGGCTCCAAGTTTTGCCGTGCAGTATTTCTGCTGGCGTATGTCTCACATCTCGGCGCTCCTAAACCCCTTCCTGTACGGATTTCTGCGCAAGTCCCTGCGCAGCCGCATCCGACGAGCGCTGAACCGTCACGTGCCGTGCCTGCGCTCCAATCAGGTGGAGGATCTTGACCCGGCACCAACCACAGTCCGCTTCAACGCCCGATTGTCGTCTGCCACCATGCCGCGAGACCCTGAGGCCAGCACCGTCCAGCTGTCCGCATGACTGTGATGGCCAGTCCAGATGAGCTAAACGCTGTTCAATTCAGTGAATTGTCTGTCCGTATGAGATAACACAGGAGGTCTCAGCCGCACCGGCTGCCATGACGCCTATGGCCTGATTTTCTGTCCCTTACAGAAGACCTTAACAGCGGATGCTGAAGCTGTAATGTACGGATAGACTCCTTCACTCTTCAATGGGTGTACGGAAATGGCCCCGTTTGAATCGAACCAGCCGCAGTGTGACTGGAAGCAGAGAGACTACATTACCGGTAATGTACACTCTCTGCTGGAAGCATGAAAACGGCCATGGCACCCTGACTGATAATCGGCCAGTGTGTGACTGGCTGAAACTGACTGATACTGCATTTTGGCCCAGCCGGCTTATGCTGTCAGTTTTGGACAGCTGTGAACAATGACATCGATGTCCCTTCGCGACTCCGGAGCACTTTTTGATCACTTCAGTGTCGCTGCGAGGCCTTTGGCAAAGCGTATCACAACCTCGAGTCCAGCACAGGTCATAGACATGGATGACACCCCTGCCCCCCCCCCCCCTCAAACACATACACCGCACACAGAGGGGAGCACCCTCCCCCCCCCCCCCCCCGACCCTCCTCGCGATGTCAGACTTGCTCCAGACTGACCATGGCTATCTATCGCATGTTGCACAGCATTTCCCGTCCGTAACGTCACAGGACCCGCAGTGCCGAGTTCCCTACATTCTCTGGCATTTGCTCTTTGGACCTGACACCGAACACTAGTGTCACGCCTTTAATGGGACTCTCGCATGTTCACCTCATGATAGAAATAAAGGCTCTGTAGCGCCCCAATGTGTTCTGAAGACGCACGTTTCTTG
Organism: Batillaria attramentaria; assembly: GCA_018292915.2. Taxonomy (NCBI): domain Eukaryota; kingdom Metazoa; phylum Mollusca; class Gastropoda; family Batillariidae; genus Batillaria; species Batillaria attramentaria. The sequence continues at coordinate 2,908,702 of JACVVK020000004.1, forward strand.
TGAAATCAGATTTGTACTTTTCAACAGACCTAGGATTTCCTGAAACGGAGCCGCATCTGTTGACTGAAACTCCATCCATCGATAATCAAATTCACATCCGTGCGTGCGGTAGAGAAAGTGCAAAGTGAAGAGGTGTCCACGAAAGGTGGTTATTATTCTGTAACCTTTAAAAGAGAAGGTGATCAGTTTGAGATCTTGTAGATGCCCAGAATTGTAGAAAGTGCTTGACCCGGGTTTTGGATATGCAGACCGGGCTACCGGACGCCTGTGTTATGGGGCCGCCTCTCAGACTTTAGTCGATCTGTGTGACAGCATTAGACTCTTTTAATGGTGGACTCATCTTGGAAACACTTACAAACAATATTTTGTGAATTGACAAGACAAGGAACGGAGTTTAACTACCTCCGTTGACATCACATATGCTGACCGACGGAAACTGAAGCATTAATGCATTCATTTGTTGCTGGAACGAATTATACGCTCATTGTCGGCGTGCAGTTTAGGCCTTACCCCTGTTATTTCATTACTTGATTTTTTTTTAGAGAACATTTCTTGAGAAAATTGGCTGTTTCTCTTAAAACATTCTCAAATTTGAGTTATATTTTTTTAAAAAAGTCCGTCACGCTGTCAGCCAAAAGGGCCGAGCCCCCAGAATTCAGCCATTCGCGTCCCGCTGCATAATGAGCACAACACATGGCATGGTCTGGCAAAGTTTTTGCCAGACACTGCGACGAGGGAAGCACATGCAGTTCGATATGCCTGAAACATGAAAAGAAAGCAGTAAGTCCACTGACGTCATTTGAGGAAAATCTTTTATCTTGAAATCACCCCTTTTTCAACAAAAAAGAAAAGAAAAAAAGGCGTCTGGACGTACTGTGTTTTGCCAATACACGGCAGACTAAAGGGGTAGGGCTTTGGGCTCGGGGCTTTCCGAGTGGAATCGTCAGTAAGGTAGGTACAGTGGAGTGAGGTCACTCTAGAAGTGCATCAGACAACTGGTTGTTTTGGTATTGTTCTTACCGGTCTTAACAAAAATCGAACGTGAAGTGGAACGCAGTGCTGACACCTGGATCTGAAAAAAAAAATCCGCGCTGAAAAATTAACTGCCTTGATTCCAGGTCTACGATGAATATGTATTGTACATGTACTTGTGAGCATTGAATTTTTTTATTTTTTTTTTTGAGTGATTACAGATTAATTCACTGTTCTTGGTTGTTTGTTTGTTTGTTTGTTGTTGTTGTTTTTGTTTTTGCAAGTGGACTGTAATTATGGCCCATTTCTATGACCATGCTGTGTATGACTGAATATTTTATGTTGTGATATGTTTAAGCCACTCTACTCTGACGAAGGAGTGTGCGTAATGTCCTTCTTGCGTTATACAAGACATCTGTGATTTTACTTGATGTAAATTTAACTTCATATTCTAAATTGTTTATTGGAGTAAAATAATGATAAATGCGCCCTTGACACACAGACACAGACAGACAGACCAAGTGAGTCAGAGAGAGAGAGAGAGAGAGAGAGAGAGAGAGAGAGAGATGTCTAGATGCTTTATTATTGTATGTGTCAGTGAAAGTTCAGCTGAGAGACAATGTGCAGAAAGTGCTTACTGGTTATACTTTACTACAGTTTGTTTCGGTTCGGCCAGATAGTGCGCAGACATGCAGGGAAGGGCTGAAACATCCGAAATTACTCACATAATGTAACAGAAGATGTGTTTTAGTATTTCTTGGTGTGTTTAGTGGTAAATCCATTTACTTTGAGAAAAATAAAAGTGAATTAACGACATCAGGTGGAACACGTACCGACGCGTGGTTCAGCTACTGATGACCGCATTAAGTCATCACGCCGTCTGCGACTACTGCCGGCAGGAAGGTTCTTTGTTGAATAACCCAAACCGGCCACCGTATAAACCACACGGGCACACACTGTGCACGCAGGGGGGAGGGGGGGGGAGGCCTTCCTCTGTCTGTCTGTCTGTCTCTCTATCTCTCTGCCACTGTCGTTGGCTGTGTGTGCCCATCTGATAAAAAGCGGGATGGAGTTAACTTAATCACCAGCTATTCAACGCAAATCCTCCCCGCTGGCAATAGTCGTGAAGACTGGCATCACGGTAGCTGCGCCACGCGTCACTGAGTGGCCGTGTTCCACCTGACCGATGCCATTAATCCACTAACCGTTCTCAAGGTAAATGGTTTTACCACGGAAACTTCACAGTACATACAAATACCAAAACACATCTTGTGTTTCATTATGTGGTTGAGTTCTGATGTTTTATCACCGCTTCTGCGCTTGTGTGCGCATGTCTCCGCACTATTTGGACGCCGGACCCGTTTGTTTTGCTATGAATGTTGTGGATATATTATAATTATTGACGTGACTCTGATTTGTAAATTAAAGTGAACAAATACTGACGGTAATGTGTCTTTCTGGTAACACTCTTAGAAACGGAAGCGCGAAAAACGGTCTTACGTGTTTGCACTCTCCGATATTCAACTCAGTAAAAGAAGCGGAAACTTGCCTTTGTCTGGATTCCAAAGAGACACTGACGCATCCGGACATAACCGCTGGGACACGACTTTGACAATTATAGATTACTGCGGTGGGTGTGTCGCCAGTGTATGTCATCTATATATAAATCAATCATGATTGCGCTTGCCAAGAATACTGACTTTTGGAAAACGTGATACGATTAACTCTTTGACGACGAAGCACAATTTCTAACACACGATTTCCTATACGCTGCTTAAATGGGGCTATTTCCGGGTTTACGTATAATTATATCAGGCAGCGTGTGTTTTGGAAGAGTTTCGCTTGTGAGTGCGTCTGTACGCTCGAAATACTCTTTGTGATTAGCGGAGCTCTTCATGCGATACGGTGTTGTTTACACTTTGCGCGAGTGGCCGAACATTCAAATTCTACAATGAGCTGTATACAACAATCTTGCTTAGCGTATTAGCCGCGTCAGTGAATACGCCTATGTTGGCTCAGTCAGTGCCAGCATTTGAGATGCTGTCACTGTGCAGATGTCTAAGTGGCGTGATGCTAGACACCAAGAAAACAGCTCAGAACGATCTGTGGGCACAACAATCATGAAGATTGCCCCTTTAAAGGAGAATGAATGCTATTGCCACATCAGTTCGTCTTTGCTGTCACATGACGATTTCATCTGGCTGGTTGCACAGGCGCAGTAATGCCGGCTGAGTTGTTTGCCACTGGCCATCTAGAGGCAGCTGCACCTCCTATACACGCACTACTACGGCCGTCTACTCAGCATAGCGACTGCACCATGAAGACGAGGTCACCCTCAACCCTAAACCCTAGGGGATGACGTGCTGATTGCATGTTTGCCTCCAGTTTGGTCGACAGGTGAGGAGATTTCAAAATCACCTCTCTCACCTGAAGCCGCCGGATTACCTTTGGAAGCTATGCCTTTGATGTTTATCAAAGGTTAGTTGAACTACTTACCTAGCCGTGACTTTGGTTTCACAAGACCATTAATTTAAACGGCGACGTCGTTAAAAAAAAAAAAAAAAAAGTCACGCTGAGAGCATGATCAGTTTCGCGGGTAAAATAATGGTTCATTTCTCGTCTCAACAGTATAGCCCTTATTTGTACGACTAGGTAAATTTGAAAAGACTGTTTTTGTGGTGGTGGTGGTGGTGGTGGTGGTGGTGTTTGTTTTCTTTGTTTTTCTTTTTCTTCCTATGTCCACACCTTGGGAATCGCATTAATCGCGCCGCGGAACAAATACCGGCGACCAGCGTCTGTCTCAAAATACCCAACCGCCTACGTCCATCAGCGTATGATTAACTATGGTTCTAGGACTGACGCCGAGGCACTGATTACTGATGGGAGTCCGAAGGAAATGGTAACTGAAAGGCCAAACTTTTAATCAATACAGCGAAACCTCTGACAAGTACGATACTGTCCACCACTGACGTTACACTTACAGATGGCCTGATAGCAGAGACTTTTTCAGTACTGATGTGGCGGAATACAGTCACAGTACTGACTGACGAGTCAGTCAACCGAAATGTGATTGGTGGCCAGCAGCTAACGCCAGACTGGTTGCTTGATTCAATCAGGAGATGGCATGAGAAAAAGGGTAATTAGCTGTACGCCTTGCTAGATTTGATTCCCCGATTTTCTCTTGGTTCGATATCAAAGCGCATCGTCTCAGTGTCTAAGACCCGTGCGCTTCTTTGGCAAGGGGAGTTAACGCGAGGGGGCATTGGCCGGACACTGACTCAGGTGCCCTTGTCAGTCTTGTCAATAATGTTGCCGACTTTATCCCCGGGTGATATGGGAGCAAGGGATGGCACGTACTGTTGTTATGCAGAATGTAAGATACTGTCGACGTGAACGTGACGTATCAGAGAATACTTCTCACTGACAAAGAAACTCCAAATGGAGGTTATGACACCACTGAGTGAAACTTGAGGAGCCGGGAACCGTTCTTTGTCCGAGTCAGTGCTAATCATGGCAAGTTCTGGTTCTCACTCAAATATAATTTCGTTTGACTCGAATAAGTTCATGACAAAGCCTATCTCAGACACTCTAAGCTCCGGCTCTAGCTCTATCAGCTAAACAAACAACCAGAGCAATTACTGAAACACAAACGAAATCAGGTCAGTCACAGACAAACGCGGCCATTCAGTCAAGTTATTGTTCCCGCCCTCCCCATTATCCCCCATCGCCCTTGCCGGCTCCGCAGTTCAGTCCACCTCAAAGCAACAACAGCAACAGCAATAAAACAAAATCCAAACAAACAGACACCGATACTATTTACGAACTCAACAGAGTTCACTGACTAAAAAAGAAAATGCGCAGTACTGAGAGCCAAACATCACTGGATATACGGCTTTGGCACTGCCACTGTAGCAGCCAGTCAATGTAATTGCTATTAGACATTGCCCAACAGTAATCACAGTCCGCCTTTTAGCGTGTCAGCATCAACATTCTGCCGGCAGACAGCACGAATACCCAGATCAGTCTGCATCATTGCTGAGCATTATGATCAGCTGGTCCAGCTAGGCGGCAACAAACGGCTACCCCTGGAAGAGACGAAGCGCCATGAGCATTTGTTTTGTCGAAAATGTGATGGTAATATTGAGGGTAATATGATCCATCACAAACAACAAACAACACGGCTGTAACTGATCGTTGATCCACACAATAGCACTTTCATCACAAATAACAAACAGGGCTGTAACTAATCGTTGATCCGTGTAACACACTTTCATCATAAATAACAAACAGGGCTGTAACTAATCGTTGATCCGTGTAACACACTTTCATCATAAATAACAAACAGGGCTGTAACTAATCGTTGATCCGTGTAACACACTTTCATCACAAATAACAAACAGGGCTGTAACTAATCGTTGATCCGTGTAACACACTTTCATCACAAATAACAAACAGGGCTGTAACTAATCGTTGGTCCATGTAATGGCACTTCAATTTCTATTATTATTATTTTTTTTTTAAATGTGAATAGCACTTTCTTTCCAGTGGATTTCGGTTCATGGTCATGAGACAAAGGGCGTAACGAAAACACTTCATAACAAGACATCCATTTTAAGGGGTGATCAAGAAAAGGCAGACTGAAAAGACACACACAAAGACGAATTAACAGAAGAAAAGGAGAAATCGGAAACATAAGACAGCTCTTTGACGAAGAACATTAGTAAACCGCCAGTTTACTGACGACTCTCGTATTATGAGTTGCCATGGTGTTGTCGGTCACTGTAACCGATTTGCTCGTCGTGACGCACGTGCGATGGTGGTTGTGTCAGCTGGGGAAGACCAGGCATCGATCATCACCTTTCCGGCCCGTGCTGCGTGTCGAAATGCATCGAGTTCCTGCTAATTTGACCCATTCTCTCACGAGGGGGCGCTTAAGTAAAAAATGCGAAAACGTCACAAACATGCAACTTATTTTGTCCGTTTACGAAGTGTTTTCCCTCCTTAAAATAGCATTGTCAGTTCACCGGGTTTCCCAAACATTTCCGTAAAGAAAGTAACCGAATATCTGCGTGTAGGAGAAAATAGAATGAAGGAAATAACAAATCATCGTAAACACGTGGAGAAAACAGGCGTTAAAAAAATCTAAAAAGCAGTGTGACATGCAGACGTAACAGGGAGGTAAATACACGGAGGTCAGAGCTCACCCCGAATAATCCAGCTCGAAACTGAGGTGCCCTGTCGCGTGCTGCGCAGACCGTCGGAGAGTAGGCCTACGTGGTTCTTCGCTGGACTGGGTGCTCAACTGAAATATGACTGAAATAGTGTCGGTTAGTTTTAACACCTGCAGAAACTTCAGCCATTATTCCGCAAAACCAGTAATGATACAGTAGTCAGTACGGCCGGCCTCGGCTCAAACGAGACATGGACATTGCGACTGTGACGGGTTGCTCACGCCGGACCGGGTACGTCATAAACGAGTGAAGGCGTCGGACACAGTACGTCGCGTACCCTGTCGCAAAAACCCTACGATCTGGGGTAAATGTGGCTGAAACGGTCGTTTTGGCAACTTTCAACCATTACTTAGCAAAACTGCCGGTCGCGCACGACCTTGTTCGCCACAAGCGAGTTTTGGCGACACAGTACGACGCGTACCATAATATGACAATGACTATTTCGACGTTATTTGATAGATTGCTTGGGATTAGCAGGAGAAGGGGGGGGGGGCATATAACTAAGTCTTTTTATGTGGGGCAAAGATCAATAATAAGTTATGTACTGAAAACGTTTGTCTATCAGTCTGTCTGTCTCTCTCCGTCTCACACGCACACACACGCGCGCGCGCGCACACACACACACACAATCGATCACTGACCAGGTAACTGCAACTTTCCCCGTCTACCTGTGACAAAAGAGCGGCAGGAAGTGGACGGCTTGGCTTTGCTGTAACAATACCGGCCGTTGTGCAATGAATGGTTTGACACAACACATAGAACTACAACTAGAAGCCCTCATTACAGGGGCGGCGGAGACAGCTAGCGAAGACTTCGATCAGCAAAGAAGCCCCGCTGGTGACAACAGGTCGGAAACGGGCGGCTAGAAACTGTTGCTCAAGCACGCATTCAATGTCGTTAACGTAAAATATGATTCGGGTGATGAATCTGATGTCAGGGAGCTGAAACAGTAACAGCAATTGCTTCTTCAAGCCGCAGGGAACGCGCTGCATACATCCACTAGTTGATTTTGAGGCAGAACCTCAAGACACATCTCTGCTCAAGATTCAGTAACCTTGTCTGATAAAATTCAGGAATGTTTCTTGGGCTCCATTAAACAGAGAACAATGAACACACAATTCTTAAACTTTAATTCAAGATTCTAATCTGTATTGTACTTTTCGTCTTCCTTGTTTTCCAGATCTTCATTTCTTTCATCTCAAAGGCGCCGAGAGCATGCACATTGCAAGACAGTTTTTGTAGTGTCCAACTGAGACCAACAGCCGGGCAGTAATCATTTTCAATTCAATTCAATTCAATATTTAATTCAATATAACTTTATTGTCTGTCGATGGCAGAAAATTTTCTTCTGGCTCACACACACACACACAAACACACACACACACACACACACACACACACACACCCCTACATTAATTTATCTAGACATATAAATCCATACATATTAAACACAGATCCTAAAGTAATGTGTGATGTCCAAGTCTAATACTATGCTACTAAACTAAGAAATCTAAACTGAAAGATGGCAAGGGCATAGCGGACATGACACAGCTGAGGAGTAAGCCCAGTTATGAAAATCTCAACAAATAAAATCTATACATACTGGGGACGGGCAGTAAACACAGTCATGAGTTTAAAATAGATACTGCTGAGGGAATGAAAGATTTCTTAAACAAATTTTTCCTCGCTCTCGGTACTCTGTAGCGGCGCCCAGACGGGAGTTCTTGGAACTGATCATGGAGGGGGTGGGTGGGGTCGTTGACAATTGTAGTGGCCTTCCTCCTGACAGCCTTTATATAAAGATCATCTAGAGAGTACTGACCCAGGCCAACTATCTTTCCTGCCACTCTGACTATACGAGACAGCCTTGCTTTGTTCTTCATGCTGAGACTGCCGTACCAGACTACAATGTTAAATGCCAGTACACTTTCAGTTAAACTTCTATATATACAGTTTCTAAAATTTCAGGACAAACATTAAAAGCTCTCAGTTTTCTAAGGAGGTACAGACGCTGGTTGGCCTTCTTCACGATAAAATCAGTGTTCTGAGTGGTCTAGTTTGTTGTCTACTATTGTGCCGAGGTACTTAAACTCAGACACTACCTCCACAGGGTGGTCGTTCACAATGACCGGCTGGAAGGGAAGATCACAGTCTCTTCTTTGGTCGATCACAAGTTCTTTTGTTTTTTGCACATTTAACTGAAGGAAGCTCTCTGTACACCAGCTAGCTACCATACCAATCAGTGAAAAATAACTGGCAAGGGAGTCTTCGTCTTTTAACATGCCAACTAAAGCCATGTCATCGGCAAACTTTAACAAACAGGTTACATCAGTATTGGAGCGCATATGGTCGGTATAGATGGAGAACATTGTTGGCGAAAGGCAACAACCCTGTGGACATCCGGAATTCAGCACCAGTTCGTCGGACAAGACACCACTGACCCTCACCCTCTGCGGCCTGTCCTTCAAAAAGTCACGCACCCACAGTACAATGTTAGAATTGACATTAAAATCAACTAAACGTTTTAAAAGCACAAGCGGTTCCACAGTATTAAAAGCACTAGAAAAATCTATGAAAAGTACCCGGATGTACGATTTGGAGTCCTCAAGATGCTTAGTAACAAGGTTAAACAACGTCAGACAAGCATCCTCCACTCCTCTGTGAGCCTTATAGGCGAACTGAAGCGGGTCAAGTTGCCCAGAAAGATCGTTCAACAGGTGAGTACGCACAACCTTCTCCATACACTTGGCCAACACAGATGTCAAGGCAACTGGGCGGAAATCATTAGGCTGACAAGCATTTGTTTTCTTTGGCACAGGTATAATAGTAGAGGACTTCAAAGAAGTCGGAACAATATGTAGGTCCAGTAAGTACTGATAGATGATTGTGAAAATCTTCCCCAACTGACCTGCGCATGTTTTCAGCACTATGTTTTCATTATAAGTATCTTAAGACTAACAAGTGATTTCTTTGTTTCAGATTAAAATAGAAGGCACGAGATCCTGAAATTTAGACACAATCTACATCTGACAATCTAGAAATGTGTATCTGAATACTTTTATTGAGCAAGTCCGTTGAAATGTTGCGCGCGTACGCGCGCGCGCGCCCACACACACACACACCCAGAATCAACACCACAAAAACCCAAAAACTAAACGACGTTTCAACCAATGAACGAATAACCGAAACAAACACATGAAAACTGTGCTAAAGGCAACGCATACGCTTTATTACCTTTCGTCTGTTTAGGTGTATATATAAGTAAAACACACACGACAGATTCTAGAAACACCACGATATAAGTACATTAACATTTTCCTATAATTCGTGCTGCACAAAAGACTGCGCAATTATTCCAACGCTTTATAGTGCGATCTGTAGGTCCCAGGTTGTAACTCTGACAATCCTTTTCCTCAGAACTGCTTGGGCCGATCAGAGCATATCGCGCACACGTACAAGACCTGAATTGCAACATGTATATTGAATAAAAAACAAACAAAACAAAACAAATGAAGCAAGAATAATCAGCATGTTAAAAATAAGCGCGCCATCAGCAAATAAAAATTACGATGAAATTCCTGTCAGCTTGGTACGGTTGCTAACAGCTAGATCATTTTTAGGCCAAATGAAACCACGTGCCTGTGGTTCCGGTGGAAAGGTGTTAATGTATATTTTATTTTTAATTCTATTGTTGGGGGTTGGTATGGAATGGGAGCGGGGAGGTTGTCAATAAAATGTAGTTATTAGGTTTGTACTTGTCATGGCTGCGCTAGATTCTGTTGTCGTTTTATGTTCAATTTTTTTTCAAGTCGGTCTGGCTGGGTTGAATGATGAGTTGAAATCAGGCCCACTCCCATAATGCAGAACAAAATTTTCAACAGGGATTATTTTCTTAACATACACGCTGCCGCTGGAACACAAGTTCGGCTACTCTACAAACAACCACAGCACCTGAACACTTCAATTTAAGCACTGCAATAACACACACACACACACACACACACACACACACACACACAGGTACTCCTCAAAATTTCAGCAAATAAGCAGTGACATACTGAGACCATTTCATGCATGTAGTCTTTACTACTTCTTGAAACACGTGAATGTAGTTTACGCTCACAAAGTTCCAACGTGCACAATTATTATTAGGGTGTGTACAAGATTTTTTACTTTAAAATCTGACAACAACAAGCACACAACAGATCTACTTCATCTGGCAAACTGTTACAAAATAATGTAACTCTAGAACTGACTGCTAGATTTACAAAGCAACATTTGTGACAGCATGGATCAGTTATTAGTGACAAGGGACTGGATAAAGGTTGGCATGGTCACACACACACAGCTCTGTACAGACACACACTAAAAACTTTTAAAATAGTGTTTTGTACAATGCAACAGAAACAGTATTAAAATCATTGTAATCAGTCGTGATCAGCGTACAAAACCCCGGTTTACTCTTTTTTCTGGGCAATACTAGACACCCGCCCCCCACCACACACACACACACACACACACACTTGATTGTTAAAATGACCACATACAGTTCGGAAGAACAGAGACATTGTTCTTCTTGAATGAAATATATACCAGTGCATCTGGAGTGATTTTTTTTTAGTCTTACTTTAAAAAAAGAATATCCACTGATCTGACTGTTACACGTACTGACTGAAAAAGGCAATCAGCAACTGCTTAGGATAACTTGTGACATACGCACTGTCGATAGAACATACCTAGAAAATCCGGACCTTTTTTAAGGCAGTTTTTTTGTTGTTGCTAAAGTAGCAATGGAAGTTTTGCCAAAAGAACTGTGATAGCACCTGCACAAACCCGACTTGTGTTAAAACCCAACAGTGAAACATAGCATCCACTTGGTCACACCAAATCCTGTCCTCCATGGGACAACTGTTTCATTACCTGCCCAAGACAACACCCCACCTAAGAGGGTCAGCGATCTTCAAACCAATGGCTTTCAACATGACAAAAAAACACCCTGTGTAAGATCCCACCTTAAAGATAATATTCTGCAATTTAGTGATAGTGGTAAAAACAAACAAACAAACAAAACTTCCAGCTTCTTCTCTGCCTTGCTGCATCTCAAAAACAGGACATGCCTAACTAGTTTTTATACGGTACTTCAAGGAGCCATCGTTTTCTAGACAAGCAGTGTTGTAGGCAATACTCAGAATCGCAAACGACTGCACTCCAAGAGTTCATGATTGTCGTTATCACCATTTCCAGCCAAAAAAAACTGAGATGTGGACAAATAAAAAAAAAAGAATAAATAGATAAATAAATAAATAAATACATGTAAAAAAGAATAAAACCTAATAATAACCATCCACCCCATAGAACTGTCAGGAGATCCTGTCAAATCTATTACCTGAGACAACACCTACAGAACTTTCATAAGCCTGTACTATGTACAAAAGCTATAGATGGAAAGTTTCACTGGACCCTAACTTAACGCTAGAGGTCTAAACTGCAGCATTATATTCTTTTGAGCTGGAGATGCGAGGTCAAGAATGTTTTCCCAAGAAATGAAACGGTCTTCAGCTTCAGATGGGAGAGGAACACTAAGCGCAGAAAGAAATGTACATAACAGAATCACTTCCCGTGACAATGCACAGAAAACCCTGCAAAATCCACCAAAGAAGAAAACAAACAGTACAGCAATGCTCTGTGAGCAATTAAACAGTACAGAATAGAAGAGAATCGTATACCTTTGAAAGGTACCACAAACCATTTTGGTAGATTTGTAAATGCAAGAGCCTATACATCAAGTCAACTGCAGAAACAGTCATACTGTTTCAAATTGTAAATATCGACAGTCCAATTAAAAAAAAAAAAAAAAAAAAAAACCTGTACAAACCAACAGAATGGCTGCAATAAATAATAATAATAATATTAATAATAATAAATCTTATTTTGACAGCAGGGACATTCAGAACATACTCTGTACAAATTTTAAAAGCAACACTGTACCAAATACAACAACAACAACAACAACAAAAACTATGCTTTTCAAACCTTGCACACTTGTGTCTAAATGCAAGAAGCTGTACGCTTTTAAACCTTATGTACACTGTGAATACTTGCGCTGAACTCTGACCTCAGTGCAAGACTCTTAATGTGAACATACGCAAGCATATCTCAAGCACAACTGAATGTATCACCAAAACATTTGGTACACACACTCATAAACTTTTTTTTTCACAGCAGTGTGAAACACATTAAAAAAAAAAAAAAAAAAATTCACAGATTTCAAACTGATGACTAGGGATTTACACAAATGTATGAAACCCTTCTGATCTGAAAACAATCATCACTTGAATAACTGCGAAAACGGAAGTGTCACTTTCACAGTTGCATGAAGTAGGTACTGTACAAAAATCCACTCAAACAAAGTAAGCAAAGGCACAGACCCATGTACAATCAAACTGCCATGATTACAGTGATTTTCCTCAGGTTTACAAAGTACATAAAACAGCTGCGTTAACCCCTTGTGTGCTGCTGCAGATACTGATTGTCAAAGACATCATCACAAGAATGACATAGGAACACTCAGCACAGGTATATTAATGTTCTACAAGAAGCATGAATATTTACAGCAGCATTCAAGGGGTTAAGTAGTAATGAAAACCCCTCTTCATGGTCCCTACCATGTAAAAATGCCTCTTTTTAAATGATAACCTGACCTGCTGAGCATGCACTGTACAGGACAGGGCACTTGCATGAACTGAGCTATAGAGAGAATCCAGCTTTCCAATGTGTGACAATGTGGATCTATTCAGGTTACACTTCCAAAGCCTTATATTGTGCACACCATGGTGGTACTGAACTGCTGGTGAAAATATTTGAGAAGCAGCAATCAAAACATGTACGTGAGAAGGGGCTAAGGGGGAAAAAAGGTAACCTGCAGGGCTGCGTGCACCCGTGAGGAAACCTACTCTGTCACTGTGATCTGGAGGACAAAACCTCGGAAAAAGAATTTGGTTTCCTATAGCTTAATGCATGCAAGTGATCAGTCCTACACTGCTGTACATGCAATAAACAAAGCTGGATAGTGAGTGACTTCACACCCATACTCTGCTATCTAACATGACAGGTGATGGTCTGTTCGATTGTTATAAAATCCTCTTACACAATGAGCCCTTGCAGAGCTGGATAGCCAGGTGGCTCAGCTAGTTTGAGCGCCAGACTTGAGATCAGTAAGTTCCAGGTTCAAATCCCAGAAGGGCCAAAAATCTGTGCAAGACTTCTTCCATCCTGGCTTGTAAGTGTATCTGAAATCACCTTCACAGAAGCCTCAAAACACTTGCCCATCCCTGCAAAGCTGTCTCTGATGAATGGAACTTTAAAGAAATGTCAACAAAAATGCAGAGATAACCAATTTTCAGCCACCTGTACAAACAGGTGCATAGTGCAGCCTTTTTTTTTTTATCCGTCTTGATCTAGGTGTGTCATGTGGCTTGAAGGTAATCAGCACAGTTATTAATGTCACAGTGGAGACTACAGTGAAGTGCCAGTTAATGGATACCTGGTCAAACTACCATTAGTTTCAATTTATACGATAGTGTTTCACCACCTCGGTGACTGTGTTATCAATCTTTTACCAGTGTTTGGCTCATAACAATGAAATGGATGGTCATGTATACTTCAAGCTCTTCAGTTTCAGTAACAATTACCAGTGAAAAAATCTTCCTATCGACCATCACTAAGCGTCACAGTCTCCGTCATGAAGGAGACAGTATTGGAATCAATACAATTCTAACTTGATCCATTGGGCACTTGCTTGGGAAACAAAATATACCTGATGTGAAAGTCATCTCTGCCCTAAGAGAGAGAGAGAGAGAGAGAGAGAAATCACCAGCCTCATTAAAACTGAGTCATATTTAATCTATGGCATAAACTCACAAGCAACTGCTCTGGTCCGCCGCAAAACAAACCTTGATTTGAAAGACAGAGTGTCTGTAAAACTGTTCTTGTGATCACATCATACAAAGAAGGAGGGCCGCTCCTTCCCAGCAGTGCCACTGTTCTCGCCCCCTACCTCCTCCCTCTCCCCCTCTTCCTTACCAGTGGCATTTGCCACCATGTTCAGGCTTGTGTCATCCTCGGAAAGGTCCATCTCCACATCAGAGGGATCCAGTTTAGCATCATCTGGACATGCGGGCTCAGCCACAGCAGATTCATCAAAAGAAAAGGGTGCTGGCGGTGGTGGTGGCGATGGAGATGGTGGGGGGAGGGTTGTTTGGTCATCCCCTTCCACCAGCTGACTGGAGGTGGTGGCGAGAGAACCAGGGGCTGATGCTGTGTTGGTGCGGACGTTGGAGTAACCTTCCGTCTTGCCCTCATCAACCACAGCCCCAGAGCTGCTGGGGTGCAAGCGCTGCATGTGGGAGTGCATCTCGGCTGTCATCTGCAGCAGGTTCTCCGCCATCTCCAGAAGGGATACATGGTCTTCGTCGTGATGATCTCCAGCATCACCATGGGGTTTGCGCGATGTTGAAGGCGACCATCCCAGTTTTCCCTCCCCAACAGCAACAGGTTTTGGCGGTTTCTCTGACTGTTTTCCATTAGCGTGCTCTCCACACGATTCCCTGGATCCTTTCCTACTGATCCTGCCGCTTGTTCCATCCTTGCCTCCGGCAGAGCCAGACTGCTCGCCTGAAGTCATGCAAGGACCTTGCCAGCCAGGGACCATCAGTGAATGCAGGTTGTCAGTGAAGGATGGAGACAGGTTGAAGGCACAGTCCTGCAGGCTGAGATGGCCGGGGGAGGCGGACTCCCGGTCCAGAGAACTGTGAAAAGCGTGCGAGCTTGGGTCTGCGCTCAAGGATCGCTGCCTGGGTTGTGGGCTGGTCAGCAGTAAGGCACCGTCCTCATCCCCACTGTTCCTCTTCTTCTGTTTGTGCAATGAAGACATACCCTGCTGTGCGCTTCCACCCTCGCTAACTGGGGTCTGAGGCTTGCTGAACTGAAAGAGTGCATGCAAGTCTTTGGTCAGAAACTCGCTTGTCTTGTCCGTGTCACTGGCGTGGATGTTGGACACAGAGAGGTCTTTGATGGTGCCAAACATGGAGCTTTCACCAAACTCCTCTTCTCCCTGTGGCTGGTGATCGTCCAACCACAAACCCCGGGCACCCTCAGGTGAAGCAGATGCAGATGACAATGCCCCATAATCGGAGGAAGTGCTAGGTCGCTCTGCCCCTGGGCTGAGCTCCGAGTGGCTGGAGGTGCTACTGCTGTGGCTGGGGCCGACCGCTCCCTTTGTCTTGGGGCCGCAGTCCAAGCAGAACAGATCCTCCACACTCTTGTTCGGCACCCGTGTCACCACAGTGGATGTGCTCTCATCAAAGCGACTCTGACTGAACTTGCGCTTGTGGCGAGCACCCTTAGAACCTGAGTCAGACTTCCCACTGCTACTCTCACCTAGAGAAGCTGAAAACATACACAAGAAAACACACAATCTGTAATGCAGAGCTTTACGTCTGTAAGGTATAAAAATTGAAAAAAACAGCATTACATTTTATTGTTACACAGAAAAAAACACCAAGGCCTTTTACGCCACACTTTTCATTAAAAAAAACAACAACTTACCGGCATAGTCAAGAAATCAATTTATAATTTGGAGGCACCTACACTGTGGTATAGTAGACGAAAGTTCCAGAACACGCTGCAGTTCCATGTCCAGCTCTTCCATTGGTGTCATCCCTGCATGTTTCTTTTTTACCTTCAGTTCTGTACCCGAACTGTTGGAGCGTGGCCGGCCACTGCCTGATGCCTTTTGAGACTTCTCTGTCCCAGCCCTGCAGAGAAATCCAGTTTTGCAGTCATGAGTGGAATGCCACAATCTTTATTTTGGCAAGTCTGTAAGAGGAATTGAAGCTGCACATTAGCTACTGCTGGTAACAGCAAAGCACAATGCCTACAAGGTGACTGAGTGACAAACAACTAGACTTACTTCTGTCCCTCTGGTTCACTCAGAAGGCCTGCATCCCTTAAGTACTGTAGTCGAGACATCTCCAGGGCTCGCAGTAGATCCATGTGTTCATCCAGTATCACTTCCGGAATTTCCTCTGCAAGACCAGGCAACAGAACAATGAATGATACTGGCATGCTGTGTGGAAAGACGCAAAGCAATACCAGCAGACTACTTGATACTTACACACATGAAAACTGGTAGTACATGTATCTGATACTAGGGCAAGCAAAAGGATCTGTCACTCACCAGACTGTTCCTCTGTCTCAGTCATATGCTGCACTTCGTCATGATGCTTACAGCGACGACTGCAGTAATCATGGATTTCTTGCGTGCGAGGATTGACAGCTTTTGGACGGCCACATCCAACACGTCGACACTTGCCTGCAGACAAAGACAGATGAAACTGTGTGAAACTAGAAAGGTCAGGAATGACACCAATGATGATCTACATGAATGTGAATACAAAAGACATTCAAGTTCTACAAACTGTTAGCTTAGTGTATCTGATGGTGTTACCATGTTGTTTCCTTCTCATATCTCTTGAAGAGGACTGGTTTGTCTACTTCCACCAATCTTCATGGATTATACTTTTAACCAAAACTAAACCTCTGATGTATAAAAGTATTATCTGACTGACCATATTCCCTGAGAGCTTGGACCGACACTTCTGAATCAGAATCATCAGAGTCCTCCATTGGCCATTCCAGCAGCGCCATGACATTGGTGTGACGACCTGAAGCATCCTTGATCCATGGATTACCAGGATCCACCTCCTGGATTGAGGCCATTATGGCTTTGCGAAGATCCTCCTGTGCAGAACAGTTAAGCAAGTATGTGGAAGAACTGTCCAAACAAAATCTGCTAAAGAGGCATGCTTCATACACAGAATGTTGCCTATGGCAACAACATGATTACTCCAGAAGAAGCAAGGCCCTGCCAGACACAAGAGGAAAGCGAGTAAACAGGAAACATGCCAACAACATGTCCATGGTAGAATAAAGAAACTACACATTTCCACATTTTGAACAGCAGACACAGAATTAAAAGCCAGTGTGGTAAATGGAAACGTAGTGTGAATTGTTCTCACATCTTCCGTCTCCATGCTGTACTTGCGACGGCGACGACCCTTCTTGAGCGAGGGAGGTGTTTCTGGTGGTACAAGACCTTTAGCGATGGCAGCAGTGAACTCCAGGCGACGTCGCTGCACATTGTGGGCCTGTTCAATGATACGTGCTCGTGGTGTGCGTAGATACAGACGATTTACCATCTGTGACAGGATCTCTGTACATTCCTCTAGCTCCGTCTGTGGAATGGAGTTAAATTGACAGGTTCTGAGGTATGTATATGCAAACATGAAGCTTGCTAAGAAAAGCTCAAAATACAGAAAAGCTTAGAACATAGAGGACATCATAAAAATAAAAAAACAGCAAAGCCTTTATCAACTCGCGTGTGTGGTCATTTCAAACAGAAGAAATTGTCAGAAAAATCTTCTATCTTCTATATAAGGGGAAGTAGCTCCAACTGTTAGCTGATTACCTCCCTTCCAGATGTTTACAAGTTGTTGGATACTGGTGGGCTGTTTTCCCTTTATTTCAAAATGATGATCAGAACTTGGTCCCGTTCTAGTTTTCTTTCATGTTTCTTTTTTCATTGTTGGTGCTGTGTTCTTTCAAATCACTGTTGACAGCAGGACAATTCATTGGCAGAAAGAGTGCACCAAAAGACTGATGTCCTTTGTTGTACACTTTATCATTTTCCCAACAATGCTAATGTGTTTCAGAAACATCCAGTTTTTAAACTTTATTCAGCTAGTATAAAATGATGTGCTTGGACAGGACTTGTGGCCAACCACCACTGTGTGGCCAACTACCACTGTCTAAAACCAAATGCAAGTTCACTTAAAAAATGTCTGAAGCACTGCTAGCATGATGCACCTACCTGCATAAACTCAAAAACAATTTTCTTGTAGCCTGGCCCATCCAGGTAGTAACCGTATATATAGGAACACTTGAGCACTCGCCGAGCCTTCAGCAACTGCCGCACTGCATCCTCCACAAACTGCGTCTCTGCATTGGCTGTTGCTGATGAAAGAAATCAGGCAACAGCCGTTTAGCATGCCATGAATATGAGATGAAGAGGGACGATACATGTCAATGACACACTGACTACATACATTCTGAAACTGCTGTAAACAAAAAGAAAAGAAACCAACCTATATCTGTCACCGCCTCGGCAAGCTTCATCATCTTGTCTTTAGCGGTCTGCAGCAGGGGTTCTTCCAGCTGTAAGGTACACGTTAAGGTACACATTTACTGACATGAAAATGCCCCACATACAAGTCTGGACTATGTATTCTCAACCACTTTCACAGCTTCACCAGAGTGAACACTTCATTCCATCAGCAAGTGACCAGCAAAAAACATTCTTCTTCCCTCAGACATAATCATGTTATTTTTGAACTCCACAGAGAGAGAGGATCAAAGAAAGCTCACCTTGTAACTGTTCTCATGATTTTTAAAGCGACTGTAGTAGTGGACAAATCTGTTGAGCTCTTGCATCCTCGTGTTCTTTTCCTCAGCCTGGGAAGTAAAGAGAACATGTTACTGATGAATCAACAAAGTGCAAGGAAAAATGATTCTTGTCCTGTTGACATTTACCTCAACAGATTTTCAGAAGCAGCTTTTCCAATGTTTGTAAAAAGGAACACTGACAAAACTGCACATACTAGCATCTCCATAATTCATAAGCACTGTGAGTGCGACTGGATTTGTGTGGTGGTGCTGACTCCTATACTGAAATTTTTGAAGGATTTTAGCTCTTTTCCTACCCAGGGATGTGATTCCTGTCCAGACTTTGGTTACAAAAATACAATTAGTAATTAATCATCCCTGGTAGAGATATTAACCAGAGCAAAAGAACTACACAGTGGAGATAACCCAATGAGTCGGGGGTTTCTGCATCCAACTACCACAATCATGTCCCTCGTTCTCACTAAAAGGTTACATGTCGCTCACAGCTTCCGGGGCATGTAGTAAGAATTGTGCAAATTATAGTACAGGATTTTTGCCCCTTTTAAATTTGTGTGCAGAGCAAAAAATGGCAATTTCAGGCTATTTGTTGGCTTTGTACATAAGTTTTATGCTAGGTAAACGTGAAAACAGTGAAAAAGAGCCTGGCATGTGGACTATTTGTATTCATGCACGGCTGGCACAAGAGCTTACATCAGAGACAACTTGCTGTGTCTGCTCTTCCACTTTCTTGACGACCTCGTAGCGATTGCACTTAAAGTATCCCCCTGTGGATGAGTTGTGCCGCTTCCATTGCTCCAGGCACACCCAGCAAAAGTCATGCTTGCACTGTCAGGACAGAGAGGGCACCGCTGTGGTAAAACTGGATGATACAAGTCCATTAGCTGAACAAAAGATAGCACAGGCTGCTGTCTGAGTTTTATCTTCCATAGCATTAACACTTCCCTTTGAGACCAAGATCAAAACTGAAATCAATGTGTAATTTTGGCATGGCTAGGTGAACCTGTTCAGCAATCAACCATGTTTTCCTGACAAACACAGTGCATTCCCAGCCAAAAAAGGTGTATTTTGTTATTCATTGCAGCGTCCCATTTCATGTATTCAGCAACACTTGTAACGCTTGTCATTTTCCCACAGCTATCATGACATTATTATAAATCTGAAAATTTGGCGGAGACAAGTTACATTAAAAATTTTAGAATGTCAAACTGCAGACAAAAATTCCTAAGGGTTCTGACGCACAACATTTGCGAGTATTTCTCATGTTGCAACTGGACATACCTTGGAGCACTTCATGTGGTTGCAGCCTTCATTTTTTTGTATAGGTGACTTGCAGTTTGGACACTGTTTAGAGTTGGTTACCAGCCACAGACAGTTGGCAGCCATCTCTGTCTCCTCCTCTGTACCATTCACTAGAGTAACAAAACACTCACAGTCATTCATGACATGGAAAATCGGTCTTATGTTATGCCAGCCTCAGCACAGAATTTTTTTTTTCTTCAAAACTCTACATGTCCACACTGTACTGAAAGATCAATTCATCCTGTATGGACACTTAATGCACAAGGCCAGTTCAATAGCTTAGAAAAACTAAAAATATGGATACAATGATAATAATATTGTATACCTAAGTGCCAAAGTCTTGCTCAAAATTTTCCCTCTCTCACTTTTCAGAGATTGCTGTAATCTCAGGAATCTTCAATTGTTGAAGATCTCTCAAGACAGAATCCACTAGAACACATGCTGCATGCCAGCATACGCTTGCTAAATCTGACACTCACACTCCTCTGGCTTGATGTCCGCTATCTTCTGCTGCCACTTGATCCAGTTCTCACAACTGCACGGCTCATGGGCTTCACCCTGGCATTCCCTGAAGAAAAACAGAAAAAAACAATTACCAAATTTTACCCAGCTTAAGGCATTCAAACATGGTCACTAAAAAAGGACACCACACAGCTGTTAACACAGAGAGGTGTACTATGTATTTAGGAAAGTGAAATGTCATCAAATCTGTGTCAGTGTCTGGTAACACAAAGGCACAAATATATTCTGTGCAAAAAAAAAAAAAAAGAGGGTGAGGGGGGCTGGGGGACACAGTGATAAAAAATGCATGCTTTGTACACATTGCCATATTCCTGAAATTATGTTTATGCACCAACACTGAGACAACCTGTATAGTATACCTGTCCGGCAATTATTTTTTGAAACCGATGTGATCCTTACCAACAGAAGTAGTGTCCAGCTCCACAGTCAACGCTGCGAGATGTGTCACTAGGAATGGAGACCCTGCTCTGTGAACTGCTAGCGCTCATCCCATCCACCTCTGGCAGCTTCACGGCCCTCCCACACCCAGGAAACGGACACCACTTCATGTCTGGGTTGCTGTCAACAAACGCCTGACAAAAACAGAATTCACACCATCATGGCCATGGATATATTTTATGTATCTGACGTGATGTAATCAAATTCGAAACACCTCAAAACGAACTAAACTGATCAAACAATCAATGTAGGAACAAGTTCTGGAAAAAAAAAAAAAAAAAAAAATCACATCTGAACTTCAATGCTGCCCTACCTACACTACAGATTTACCAAAACAAATTCCAATTTTTTTGCTTCGCATGGTCACAAACAGCGAAACAATCATATAAAAGAGCTGTATCTGACATCAAGGAAGGCCAGGAGGACCAGAAGTTCCAGTCCCCCAAAACTAAGGGTCTGAAAAAGGCTTCAAAGAGAGTTCTAAACAAATACCCCCCCTTACTTTGATATCAAACTGAAGATAGCGACGAGCCATATCACGAGACACAACATTTTCAATAACTTCCACAGGCACCAGCATGCAGCAGTCAAAGGCTGGGCAGGTGATGTGGTGAGCGTCTCCCTCCTGGATCTTCATTGTTAAGTACCTGCACATTACAAGAGTGAGTGAGTCTAGGTACATGTACTCAATGTTCTGCGGTATATCAACAGGCTGCAGGAAGAAGACAGCATTGTAAAATACGTCAGACACTGACAGTCTCTGTGTGTGCGTGTATGTATGTGTGGGATAGGATGGGATGGGGTGGGGTGGGGTGGGTAGATGGAGGGGTGGGGTAGTCTCTTTGTAACCTGTTTTGACTAACCCATTTTATGAAAAGAACTCAGTGTTGAAACTGATTGACGCTGGTTACATCAGCATCTGTATAACACACACACACACACACACACACACACACACACACACACACACACACACACACAGAGCCTGCATGCACAACTCACCTCTCCCAACAGTCCCTGCAAAACTGATGTGTGCAGGTCATGTGTACTGGTTCATCGGCAAGCAAAAAGACAAGAGTGCATATATTGCACTCTACTTCAAGTGATGGGCTTGTGGCATGTGATGGGCTCGGCAATGGGCTTGCAAGGCTCTCCTGCACTTGAGGCTTTTCGCTGAAGAGTGACGCAGGGGGAGTAACTCCACACTTTTGGCAGCATGCAATTGGATCTTCCATCCACGCCTCAAGCAGTGTCTCTCTTGACCATTCTGCACACCAGAATGAAGCGTATTTATGACTTTTTTTTCTTGCACTACAATTGGGGGGAGGGGGGATATCCACCTGCTGATACATGTTGTGTATATATCTATAGGAATATTTAGCAACTTTTAGCCTGACAGAAAGCTACTCTGCAGGAAATACTGACCATGATTGCGTAGCAAAGCCTCTGCAGTAAAAAGTGGAACACTCAGCATGTCCGCTGTCTCCACAAGAAGCTGGTCCTTGGCCTCCTGCAGATCCTGTGCGCGCAGGCCACAGTATTCTTCTATAGGCGGCAGTGACTCCGTCTCCACTTCAGTCTGAAACCGTGAAAACCGGTACTTCACATGGTTATTTGTTTCAAGACTAATACCAAAAAAACAAACAAACAAAAAACCTACAAAGAAAGCGCAACGAACCTCAAACCTAAATGGACATGAACACACTTGGGTTAAAAAACACAGGGTAATATTTCTTTGAGACTGAAAGAGAACTTAAGTTTACTCTGTGAATGAAGCAGTGGCTGTCAGATGGAAAAATGCTAATACAGAAAGCCATGTTGGCATTGTTCCTATTTCTACTATGATAAAACATTTGTAAGTTGTTGAGACAAATCAATCAAATATATAAGCATAAAACACTCACAGAGAAGACAATTTTGGATTCAAGATATCTGGCGATTCTGTCATGGCCACTCTTTTCTGCAGACTCGCACGGTGTCCAGTTGTCTGCATTCTCCATTGACAGAGGAGCACCACAGTGAACCAAAATCTGATACACACACAGAAAACACAGTATGCCAAGTACAAGAATAAACATACTCCCTGTTAGGCACACAGCCTGCTTGTCTAGACATGCAGTGGCAGGCTGTTTGTGTACGAATTACCATATGTTTGTATACATAAATTATGAGGCTAGGCAAGTAGACTGCTTCTCATCAAAGTGAAATTTACACAGTTATACTGCAGAAGGACAGTCACAAAAACCTAGTATTGTAAACTCTGATGGTGATACATAAATCTGAAACCAAAAATTATAAATGAATAAATTCCAGCTCAAACATAAGATATTCTCAAACACATGAATGATCAACTTTGACATGTGTAGTACATATACAGGTATACGTCTATAACAGCTTATATACAAAAAATACATAAATTCTGTTTGTACAATGTGTGCACAAAATTTACACAACACCCACTCATACTGTAAAATATTATTCAACTCTTGTTTTCATAAATAATAAATGAGTATTACCTCCACACATTCTCTAAGTCCTGAGGCAGCAGCATAATGGAGTGCAGTGTTCTGTTTCTGTTGGGAAAAGCAAAAGAGGCTGAAATAATACAATGGGAATATAACAGCCTGGAGGAGAAAATTGTGTTATGACCGTGAGTCATCAACATCCCTGATGCTGATAGCTGCCACAATCCATTCATTATAAAGTAGAACGCAGGAGCCAGCTAATAAAAACTGACGAGTTAAGACTGTTAATATAAACTGAAGAGTTAAGAGAGAGTGCATGCGTGTGTGTGTGTGTGTGTGTGTGTGTGTGTGTGTGTGTGTGTGTATGTGTGTGTGTGTGTGTGTATGTGTGTGTGTGTCTGTGTGTGTGTAAGAGAGAGAGAGAGAGGTTGGATGGTTGGTGTTTAAGGGTTTAACATTCTTTCCCACCAGATATGGACGATATCAAAGATGGGGCAACAAGAGAAAGGCCAGCACAAATATGTAAGCCCAGCCGGGATTCGAACACATTATCCGAGCATTGAAAATCAAATGCTCTACCGCTCAGCTCACTGAAAAAGAGAGAGGAGGAGGGTGGAGGATGAATGTAACCATAGTTCACTGCAGTTGGAGTGTGAGATTAAAAATATTTACCAAACCGATGGACCCACATACTGGAGTGCACATAGCATCGCTCATTTATTAGCAAACAATAACACACTGACATTTCATTAATTTTAACTGGAATTTTGCAAACAGGTGCAGAAAGGACTTAGTGCGTGCACAAACACACACACACACACACACACACACACACACACACACACACACGTGTATGACATTTAATCCCATATTTTTGGCCAACTTGTTTCAAGTCAAATATAGCCCGGCTGACTCATTTGATTTCCATTCAAACATATTTCACTGACAGCAAACAGGCAAGAGTACATGCAATACACTGCATGACCTACTCATACTTAGTCCAGACAGTAAATACCGAGACAAAACAAGCTGCTATCTGTGGTCTGGCAATCCATGTTACATACACCAGTATCTCTAATCTGATCAGTGGCTCCAACCACACTGTGATTAGGGTCAATTAACAGAAGCAGAACAATTTGGAAATCCATGTTACGTGCACCTGATCCAGATGATTATAACTTAAATCACACATCCAGTTTACACGCGCACCCGGCTTCAGTTAGAAGTCTGATTGCCAGCTGGAAGCCAAAACTCAAACAGTTATGTCAAATTCAAGCCCTGATACTGGATGTGAAACATACCTCGTCTACAGCGCCAAGGTCAACTTTTTCCACTTGTCCCTCCTGAAGTGTTGCACCACGCCAGCTGAGCACCATGTTCAGACATTCCACACGCCGCTTCTGGACGTTGTAGTACTGCGCATTCTTCTCCATGCACACACAGTGCAAAGCTGTCTCCTTCTTGGCATTTGTTTTGTTTGGATTCCCCCCTTTATCATATAAAAATATCCTGAGGAAAAAAACAACATCAGTTGCATTAAAGTCCAGTGCTAACAACTCCTATTTCACAAGTGCATATGTCTTTCCTAGTAGTAGTACAGTTTCATGACCAAATGCATAACAAATTGCAATGGTCTTGCATTCATATTCTGTGATACCTCCGTATGTGCTTTCCCGCTAGGGGCAGCTTTTCTAAAGTCTGCTGCATCTGTAAAACAAGTAAGTATGGCTGCACATAACAGAAGACTGCACAGTTCTAAATTACCAAAAAAGGATCATGTCCAGATATTGTTCATCTTTTCAAAGAAAGAGCAGCACGACAACTAGGGCCACCAGCAACAAATACTTACAGGAATCCTTAGCAAAGGGAAGCACTTACACTGATCACCAACAGCTGATACTGTGGCTTTGTCTAAGTTCTGAGACTCTATCAACAAACTGTAGCTACTGTCTGGCAGGCCTAGTAGACCATAATTATTAGAAAAAGCAAACTGTGCCATGGATGCCACAGGAACCAAATGAGAGGGCAAACATTCCCAGCATCCTAATGCACGTTTACCTGAGTAACGTTTTCATTCCATGCCGTGCTGCAAAGTGGAGTGGGGTCTCATGCTGGTGCGAGTCCCCATAAGAACAGTTGGGATCGAGAGCCTTCTGGAGGTCTGTGCTGTTGGTGTACAGCTGCAGAGCCTGCACTTCATCGCCATTCTGCAGATGTTTCCTGAACTTGGATGATGCACTTCCCATGTCTTTCTGTTGACAACACAGGTGCTGGACACAGCCCTACGCACTGGGCTATGCCCAAGTTCAGGGTCTCCACTAGACCGCCTGTTGAATCGCCACGAAAGGTTCTATTGTTACTCTACATTCTCTGGTAAACTTTCAAAGTACACAGAAAGACCACAGTTGCAGGCATCAGCCTCTTTCTCAGTGATTTCGATTACAAGACAC
This sequence comes from Batillaria attramentaria, assembly GCA_018292915.2. Classification (NCBI taxonomy): domain Eukaryota; kingdom Metazoa; phylum Mollusca; class Gastropoda; family Batillariidae; genus Batillaria; species Batillaria attramentaria. The sequence goes on from JACVVK020000004.1 coordinate 2,934,601, forward strand.
CTGCAATTCTTTGTTAAATTAAACATACAGCCAACTGTAAAAAAAAAACAGAACAAACAAAAGACAGCCTGCAAGATATAATTCATACAAAAGGAAAATAACGTGGAGGATGACTATAATTATGTGCAACTAGTGGTTTTTTGGGTCAACAACTTCCTTGCTGGGTCAATGCAACACTCCATTACTCATTTCATCTCCACCCTTGTGATCCTGGTATCTCTGATACATGATAGCGAGGTCTGTAGATGTTGTTAGCTGTGATACATGAGCTATACTGATGTCACTTCACTGTTGTCCATGTGTTATCCATATTTGTGACAGTTCACTACCTTTCAATGGCGATGGCACTTTCAATGGTGATGGCACTTACCAACCCCAATATTACAACAGTTTCAATATTTCAAGCACAACTTGGTCATTGCCATTAAGTCACCGCTTAGCTGACAGGCCATCACCACATGCTGCCTTTATATTTCAATAAAATGTGTTGTTTCTATTGTGAATTTTCAGTGTGTACTTGCAGTTTCCTTCCTTGATAAAATACCTTTGTTGACTTCATTTGATCCCTGAATTTTTAACTCACTGTACTTTCTCATTTGGGATTATGCAAATTATTGTATCTTTTGGGACCCATTTATGTTTAAGACCTTTATCTACCATGAGATCAGTCATTGTTGCCAGCATGATGTTAAATCCCAATACAGTATTCACTCACTCAGTTCCAAACCCTAAAACATTAAAGTTTCGGCTGATCAAAACATGGGTAGGGCACACTGTGTATGATACTGACTTACAGGCCATGCACTGCCATTTTTAGTGTCCATAGCACATGCCAAGCTGATGCCCTTTCATGAGAACAGGCGATGACTTTTATGTGAGCTTCTAATCCGCCAAATGTTTTGTGAGTGTGAATGACTAGGTGACCTTTTGCTTGCATGCTCACTGAGTAACATGTCTGAATGCAAGAAAAACTCACTGAGTCAGGGAAAAACACAACTGAAGCTCTAACTCTGCTTGCGAAAGAAGTGGTGCTCTATTTGGACATTGTGACCATTTCTATAGTCTGCAGTCCATGATAATTGAAATCCTAACCTAAACAAACTTGTTCTGGCGTGCAGCTGATAGCATTTGGTTTTACATCATTACATGTAATTTGGACACTTCACATACTTTATGCCTACCGACATGCTGACAGTTTTCTGCCAGCTCTATTCCATCCTGACCCCAAAACAGGCCTTTCGATGTTGTGACCTGTACTATCAAACAGTTTTCACAACACAGATTTCACACACTGGGAAAACACTTTTCTTTTGTTGTATGATTGTCAGATGTGCATGTTGTTAATTTAAGATGCCGTGTATGATGAGTAATTCATGTGTGTCCTATTACAAACTGAACTGGGAGAGATAGCTACTGAGCACTGCAGGGAAACACCATTCAAATAAGAGGGCAGTAAATATGGACCATGGATTTTTTTAATATTTTTTTTTAAACTTGCTGCATTATCCAGGACAACATAACCTACACCACATATCTGACATCACTGATTTAGTCTGGGGTGTAAGCAAGCTTGATGCAAGAACACGATCATTTCACATAATCTAGAAGTAGAAAACATGTCTTGAGCAATAAGCCATCAAATTCACTTGCAGACTTCTCCGCCTGAACTGAAAGGCAGAACGACTCGGCGAGAACCGTCCACTGATTCGACAAACCCCCTTACAAACCAAAACAAAACACAAAAATATCATGCGGCATAACTATAATAAAATGACGTTTAGAGGCCGTTACTAAGTCGACAAATATCACAGCTTGATGTCGGTCGTCCACGCCAGACATTGCAACCCGACTCGATAGCCTGCGGTCTCTCCAGACACCACAATGTAGCAGGCATGCTTTTGTTTACGTCTGCTGTCTGACCACTGAAAATCCGCCTTTGTTTGGGAAGCTTTTCTGGCACTCGTAGTTTTCGCCATGGAAACCATACATGCTGTAACATTGAACCAGCGAAACAATGGTCAGCCGTACCTGAGTAATTAGGCGTTGTCGTCTGTCTAGTATTGCCACCAGCAAGTAAAGATGTAGGGCTGGTCTGGTTCTTTCATTTCGGAGCACCTGTGCTTTGATCTGCCTGCTCAGCGGAAGTAGCCGAGCAACCGTCGGACACTAACGGAAACACCCGACTGGTACCATGATTTCAGCCGTGTCTCAAAAATGTAGGTGTGTTTATCACTGCGATTCGCGTCGTGTATTACAGGCGACGTACATTTCTACAGTCTGGTAAAGCAGCTTGTTGCACAAGACTAAATCACATGAACACGAAGCTGACGTCATCGGTTTAATTCGCTTTCCAAATACTGGGTACAACCGAGCTAAATTTAGCACACTCCCATCCTCGCCTCTCCTCGAGGTCACAGGCGGTCAACCTGCCCTTTCATGCGCCGCATGCGCACACTCAGTACACCAATGTCACGAAAAACTAAACTTTGAGTGGGGCGAAAAATTTTCAAGGCGCAAGGTTTGGGAATTGGTGACGGAGAGGGGACTGGAGTGAGAAGTGAGAGGGCCCGGGGTGAAAGAGCCGCGGGGCGCGGCCACACGACCTGCAAGTGCCCTTCTCCGACACTGAGATCCGTCGCCCGGGACTGAGTCTCACCAAGGACGTACATAACATTTAGGGTCCATGGCTGAACTGAGACTGGCCGCATGCACTGAAATAAAACACTAACTGAAACACTAACTAAATTAGTTAAACCATTACACGGCACAGTCACAGTTTACTAGAGAGACTCCATGACGGCAATGGATTTCGCCAGTCCGCGTCAGTCCAGTGGTAATCATTAGCCTTTTTCCGCCGCTCTGTCAGCGGTGTCAGCCGGCTGACTGCGGATGAGCCTGCACCTTTCAGTCAGTAATTGAAATCAGTGACTGATTTTCACTGTTACCCACAGATGACAGACCTTAATTCCTTCCACAGGCATAGACCTGTAGCCCAACTTCACTGTCCAAACACTGGCAGCAAACTGAACATGCTCTCTGCAAACGGGATGGACTCGAGAGGCCCATGGCCCGGCCGGGTAGTGACTGAACTCAACCGATCCCGGCTGGTGAACTTAGTAGCAATTTCTTGCCCCGTGGTGGCCATCTGTAAGCCGACAAAGCCGCTGAGATAATATCCACTATACAAACCGCTGAAATCATTGCAACGAGTTACTTAATGCTAATGTTTTATCAGTTCATTTGCTAATAGTGGAGACTTGAAACATTGTCCTCAGGCGGTCTCTTTGCCAGTGATGTCACTGACCCAGTTTTGTCTTCTTATTGCATTAATCTGCAGGCATCAAACACGTCTCGATCTGTAACTGTAGTTCATCAGTGCATGTCACAGTGCAACTCACAAGTCTTGCCAGACTTGCAAAGTGTTTGTGACTTCAAGTCAGTGATGTTCAGTTCCTACGAATTTTCTTCCCCAGAAAACACTCGGTTTTTAGGCCGGTTCCACGAGTCTTGTGTTTCGGCTTCAGTTTTTGGGATGCATTAAAAAAGCTAAACTGACTGATGACACACAAAAACTGGACCACGGAATTCAAACAACACTTTCACTGACTCTGCCTTGGCTTTATCTGTTGCCCAGCTGACTTGAAATGCTTTCAACCGAACATGTGAGCTAGAGCAGCAACGCAGGCTCACTCAGGCCGGCGTCAGTAATTCCGAAGATTCAAGTTATCCAGCCAATAAGCCTATCACTGATTGAGAAGCAGATTCTGGGTATGCATCAGGTGCTCTTGGGACCTTGTCCCGTGTGTTGGTGGCCGGGGTTTGAAAGTGTGCGGCATGCACTGAGTGTGCCCGCAATGAGGTAAAGGACATGGATTTTCTGGCTCAGAGCAGTGTGACCCTTTTGCCGGATCTTCCACTAACATGGTTCCAGGCCGGCTCCAGTACATGCCTGGAACGACCTTCCTTGCATTATGCTTAGAGGACCTAGTATCCACGTCTGAAACCCCGCGGAGGACCGGCCTCTCCTCCACGTCCGTCAGATGTTCATGATCTAGAGCATTTCTTCAAGCTATTCTCCTATGCGTCCTCAGGGATTTTCTCAGAGCGGGGTTGTCCTGTGCATGAGCACGAGCATGGGTATACATGTTGGTAGCCTCAACTGTTATTAACGCCTGTTTGAAAGTGTTTTTGAGGCCAACTGACGCGCACCGATGCAAAGAACGTCTAATGTCAGTTGTGACTTTCGGGTCTGCCGTCAGGCACCCCACATGTGTTCACTCTGTTCTCGTTTTGGGGATAGTTTTAGCACACAAACGCGATACAGTGTTATTGATTCCCAAGTGAATTCTCTATAAAGGGTTGATTACATTTTCTGGATATCTGTCACAGTCCTCGAATGCTGAATGCGGTGTCGGATTCTTTCTTTGCCTTTCAGTATATAACAAGAGTGGGTGGGTGTTTGGGGGTTTAACGTCCTTTTCCACCACATAGGGTGATATCAAACACGGGGCAACGATAAAAAAAGCCAGCACAAATATTTGGCCCCAGCCGGGATCGAACTCACGACCCAAGCATTACTAGAGAAGTCCAACGCTCTACCATTCGACCACCCCGGCTCCCCTCAGTATATAACAAGGACCCAGGCGGACTCGGATGCACGGTTATAACATACACACTTGCCTGGTGATTATGATCAGGCCGGAAAACTAATTTTCCTTCCTTTTCCCGTAGTCTACTTTACCGGCTGAGAATGGAGTCGCCGGTTTCGCAAGTACACTTGCCCGGCCGCCACCATCAAGTTCAGTTGTAGTGGATTTGCGGTGCAGATCAGTGAATCGGTCACGACTAAGTTTAGCGCCAGGGGAATGAATGTTCTTGATCAGTCTCAACTTCAGTTTCATCTTTTTCTTGTGTTATATCCCAGAAGAGAATACGTTCGTGAGTGTTTTGCCACTGTTATTTTTCTTGTGTATCACTGATACTGACTTTGTCCCAGTGACAGTTATCACTGCGTTTGCGCGCGCCGGTGCAGAGCGCCGGCACACACACACACACACACACACACACACACACGGAGAGAGAGAGAGAGGGTCAATGAGTGGTGACGTCAAGTCAGCCAGTGTAAACCTCAACACTAAAAACACAGCAAAGTACATTGTGTTCTACAACTGACTTGTGTCAGTCGGTTTTAGGTATCACCATGCCTTTACGGTCGCGTTTCAGTTGTGGTCGTTGTTGCTTTTGGCAAGGTTGCTTGTGTGTGTGTGTGTGTGTGTGTGTGTGTGTGTGTGTGTGTCAGTGTGTGTATCTGTGTGTCTGTGTGTGTGCAAATAGTGACACCCTTAGAGTCGATTATGCAGGTGACATTTTCATGGCATTTGAATCGAGCATATGACGAGA
>JACVVK020000004.1:2945000-3030000 GCA_018292915.2 Batillaria attramentaria
ATGTGTTTACTAAATCTTTCTTCTTCTTTTTTTTTGTGGTGGTGGGGCGTGGGGGGGGGGGGGGAGGTCCAAAGAAAGGCAGGTTCTCTTCAGTTCTTAAAAAAATGAAGGCAGCTCCGCTTTCCTCCCGGGGGAACTGGGGTGGCCGAATGGTAGAGCGTTGGACTTCTAATGCTCGGGTCGTGAGTTCGTATCCCGGCTGGGGCCAAATATATGAGCTGGCTTTTCCATCGTTGCCCCGTCTTTGATAGCACCCGTATTTGGTGGAAAAAGACGTTAACCCCCAAACCCCCGCCCACCCACCCACACCACCCACCCGCTTTCCTCCGGCCTCCCGCAGGTTTTGTTTTGTCATTGAGTAGGGGATGGGAGGGTGGGGGGTGGGGGGTGGGGGTGGGGGTGGGATTCTGAAAATACCATAATGATATAATAAGGAAGAAACAATTACCTTTTTTGTAATGACTGTAATTCGCATCGTCATCATTTCATTTGTCAACACATTTCGTACCGCGCACGAGTATTTCACTGTTTCACTGAGTTTACTCTTTTTCGGTTTTGGCCCTGTATGCGGATAATCAGGCAAGGCGAACGGTTCCTGAACGGCTTTTACTGCAGCAAACATAAGTGAGTATAATCCAAGTGCAACACTCCCATCAAGCCAAATTTAAACCCACACACACAGACATATTAAATTAATTATGATCTTTTTAGTGCGGCCACTCGTGCACAACACCAAACTTACTTGGTAGGAACTGAGTTTAACGGAGCGCAAAACACACACACACACACACACACACACACACACACACACACACACACACACACACACACACACACACACAAATGACGCGCTCAGCCCCCCCCCCCCCCCCCCCCCAAAAAAAAAAAAAAAAAAAAAGCAAAACAAAAAACCCTGAAGCGCAACAGAACGGAACGGACTCGGGCTTCACTGGTGCTACAAAAGTCCACTTCCTACCTCTACAGTCGTAGTCAGTAGTGACGTTCCGTTCTGTTCTGGCTGCGTCTGTGGTTCCGCCGGTTGTGGCTGGGGAGCTGGTGGAGGTTGAGGCTGTGGTGGTGGTGGCGGTGGTGGTTGTGCTTTTGGTTTTGGTGAGAGAGGTTCGGGGGACTTGACGACGACGGGTTTTGGGGTGTAGAGCATGGTGATGGAATGGCGTGCCAGGCTGCCAGGGTCTGTCTTCAGCAGCTCGTCTCCCTTCACGGCCGGCCTACAAAAAAGAGAGAGCGCTTACTGTATTTATTATGTCGTTGTTGTTTGAGGGTTCTTGAGGGATCTTGACTGCAACTTCGAAAGCACAAAACAACAACAACAACAGCAACAACAACAACAACAATAGCAACAGCAACAACAACAACACCACACACACACACACACACACACACACACGTCACGTCATGTTACGTCACCTGTTCATGGTGCTGCCGTTCGTGTCGGCGATTTTTGTAGTCTCTCTTGCGTAAGTAGGGCGCGTGGATTCCGCCTTGAACAAGGTTTTCTCCAGCGGCCATTCTGTGTCGTTGATCTCCATGTCATCGCCGCCCCCTGCAGCCCCGGCGAAGCGAGCACTCTTGTCCTGCACGCGGTAGGTGTTTTTTGCCTGAGGGGGGAGTTTGTAAGGGGCTTGCCCACGTACGGTCCAGCCATCTTGGCTGCTCAAGTTGACTGTGCGACTTGACGTCGACCTCAAGATTCTAGGTCTGGACTACACTCAGTGTATCCTGCCGGGTTCTGCCTCTCGATGAAACAGGCTCGTTACGATAGGAATTATCCACCTCCTGCTTGTGTGTTCGTGATTTAGGCCTAATCATCGACCTGTTGTTTAGTTCCTGACTTCACTTGTCAGCATAGTGTTTTTCCACAGCACACTGGAAGATACGGAAGAGATTTGTGAATAAGGAAAAAATTACTAGTATATATAGAAATTCACACAAGATTCATGAGTTAATACATTCAGAGCTCTTTAAGGGCGATAAAGAAATAAGTGGAATGCAAAATCCACGCTGTAAACCCAAATCACCTATAAAGCATTAAAGGCTTCTTCGGACACAGTCAGTGATGGCAACTGAAAGTAATAATACGTGTAAGCTCCATACGTTCGTAAATACGGGTACCGTGCTTGAAAATGCCGATGGTTTCACTTGCGATCATCATAAAGTCAGCACAGATTTTTTTTTTAAGGAAACAAAAGGAAGCTAAAGCTGAGAGAGAGAGAGAGAGAGAAAACTTGCTGAAACTGAAAGGATGACGAGTTTGTTGTCTGCTGAATAAACAAGGATTTGATTCCTGGACATAGCACGTAGTAATAACTCCAGTAAGTACTGGCACCGTAGTTAGGAAACCTGCAGTTCTGTGGTACCGACGTGTTGCACAATTCTCCTGGCCCATTTTTTTTCTTTCCGGCACCACTGCTGATCTGATATCACCTGTTTCTTTGTGTTTCATTTGTTGTTTTGCGGGGGGAAAATACGTTCACTGACAGTAGTAAAACACATCGCTCTTTTTGTGAGTTTTAGACTCATTTTAAACATACATTACTCTGCACGTTAGACAAAGAAAAATAAAATTCTTACCAGCGTGTTGTGTCGTGCAGCAAAGGACTGGTCAGTCATGTATGCTAACTGGCAGGTTCCGTGGCTTGGTGATCGTATATCCGATTAATCGCTTAACTCTTTGACGACGAAGCACAATTTCTAACACGCGATTTCCTATAGGAAATCGCGTGTTAGAAATTGTGCTTCGTCGTCAAAGAGTTAATCCGCTGGCCAGTAAGTGCAGATTACCCGACTCCATGATCCTGGTCAGTCTGTATGTCTCTACTTCATGGAGTGGCTTTGTTGGTCAGAACAATGGGTATGACCAAGCACAATGGCCGGGCTATATTCTTATGTAACACATACAACGCATATATTTATAGGTAGGATATCGTACGTGATTGACCATCAGGTATGGACTCCCTTCTTCTCCGATGACTTGACTCTCTTTGTGTGTTGGAATGAGGTTTCTGCCAGCACTAAACCCATTCTTATTTATAAATTAATACATGCACTACTCTCTCTATAGCTCGTTGTTTTAATTGTAGTTAACTAGGCACAAAGAGGAAGTGGGCAAGAGGCGGTGTATCATTTTCGTATTTTGCGGGTTTGATGAGTCAAGTTTTTTTTTTTTTTTTTTTTTTAACAATTGTTGACCACGCTAACAGTCGAAATTACAAATAGTTCGTCGAACTGATACGTGTTTTCAGTTTCATTCATTTATTTATTGACAATCATGGTGTTGCTGTGGAACTACCTCTCTGGGTTCAATGGAACTATTCTCTCAACCTCTGTGTGTGTGTGTGTGTGTGTGTGTGTGTGTGTGTGTGCGTGCGCGTGTTTATATCAGTCCTGTGCTCTCCGATTTCACGCGGTGTACCTTGTTGAAAGCTTATCTGGGCTAACACTACTTGAAGTCACACGACTTAAAGTCTTTGTGTTTATACACCTACGATAGTCACATTTACCATCACCCCCCCCCAAAAAAAAAAACAAAAAAAAAAACAACAACAAACAAACAAACAACAAAACAACCCCAAACACATACACAGACAAAAAAAAAAACCAACAAAAACCAATAATAACATCCCCCCCCCCTCCAAAAAAAAAACAACAACAACAAAAAAAAAAAAACCCAAACAAACCCAAAACACAATAGATCACGACAAAAACAAAAACCCAACACCCCCCTCCCCCAAAACAAACAAACAAAACCACACCCAAAAACAAACAAACAGAAAAGGGCAGAGTTCCTTTCAAAGAGGGTGAAAATTTAAGATTTGCGATGTTCCAGTAACATCACAGTGAGGCCCCACTGATTCTTCTGCTGCAACAGTTGCAAACTTTTTCGTGTGTGTAGTCAAGCGAATGATGTTCAAGTCTCGAATCACAGTTTTGATGTGAAAACCCGTCTACCGTGTCGCTCACAACCTACGTAGTATGCAGCGTTCCAAACGCGTATCGCGAAAAGTACACGAACTTTACACTCTCCCTTCCGTCCTATTCGCAGCTTGTATTGATCAACGTATGTATGTCGGGAGGTGAGCGGCAGAAATGACCGGAAGGGTGGGGCTTAAAAATCGTCATTATCTTGGTTAGGAAACCAAGCCTTGTCGACACTAACTCGGGAACCAAGCCAATGATACGTCTTGGCTTGGCTAAAGGTACGACCTCGACCTCTTACTAAGACTTAGCCACGATACTGGGGTTATGTCGACACTGTCTCTTGGAATGGAATTCATTACTGAAGAACAGGATACCAAGCCTATTTGAAGAGCTGTGGAGGAATCGGCCTTGGATTGCGTTTTTGTTTTTTCGTTGAATTGATAGTAGTATCTGTAGGAGAGAGGTTACTATGCTGTAATTACAGTAAACGAAGAGGTAGGAGTGCCTTGTCTGTAGGTGTGTGTGTATAAATTTTAATTTAAAAAATCCAACATTCAGAAGAAGAAAAAGAAAAAATAACAACCTTCTAAAGGACTGAAAGAAATGGTGACCCTCCCCCCCCCCCCTTTCCTCAGACCACAGCGACAAGTTGCCTTGTCAAGGTTTCACAATTTCAGAGACACACTATTGGGTAATACCGCAATCACAGATTGGAATGGCGGACAGCATGAAAAACCAAGCGGATGCATGCCTTGTGGGGCAGCGGAATATTAAAAAAATAAAAATAAAAAAAAAAATTAAAAAAAAGATGAACAAAATGCTTTGAATGAAGACAGGTCGCCCAAACCACAAACAAGATGGCCACCAGCCCAATATGTTGTTTCCATTTGATCACCTGCTATCGCCACGGTCGTTCTTTTGTAATGCCATGTATCCACACACACACACACACACACACACACTCTCTCTCTCTCTCTCTCGGAATGGAAACAACTGACCGGGCTGTCACACCAATCTTGTTTTTGGAAGAGAGACGTCAAGTTGTATTCTTTGAAATCTATGACGTTTTTGCTCACTGGGATGACGCATAATACATTTGGCGTAATAACTTTGATACAGTTCTTGCAATGAAAGCAGGCCCATGAAAATTGAAGTGTTGCTGCTGCGTGCGCAGTGTAAAGATCGAATTCATACCGACCCAATATGTTTAACAGACAAGTCTGCGCGGCGAACGTTTTCTAACTATGTGTTATGTCAGACATACACACGCGCGCGCGCACACACTCACACGCACGCACGCACGCGCACACGCACACACAGACTCGCGCGAGCCGCGTTTGTGCTCCATTGAGACCTATGTGGTGTCCTCTCACTCTACTATGCTATGGAGTGAGAGTCAGTGGGAAAAACAAAGCACACTACATCAATGAAACTCCCGCTTTCCCCGTCTACACATAGAGAACGGCCAAAAAGTGGCGACACATCCCCAAGAAATGCCAGTATCACGTCAATCAAACATGACGTCGGAAAAATGACGCTGATACTGCCTTTTGCGTCAGTGCGCGCGTGCCTTTTCTGCGATGGATCTGACCTGTTCAGTACGTAAGCAGCCCTGCACAACGTTCTGGGTTCTTCTTCTTTCATAAATTTGTTCTCCGTGCATATTCTGTTCATAAAGTATTGGAGTTGTATTCTGTTATATCCCGTGTCTTCTCTGCGATTGCACGAAGATGGCGACATAGTAGAAGTAAAATACACCACGTCTCCAAACAGAGGAATTCGGAAAGAAAGTGGCGAGACACCCCCAAGAAAAACAGCATCACGTCAATCAAACATGACGCACTTACTTTACGTCAGTGCGCGTGCGTCTCTTCTTCGATGTTTGTGAGGCGTTTGGCTTGTAGAGGAAATGTGCTGTGAGTACAAATTTTCGAGTCAACTGACGATAACGGCTGCAGTGAATTTTTCTAATTTTTTTGTATATTTTTTATCGCACCCCAGGCTCATGATCTATGTATAGTAGGAGCGATTTTGAGATCTAAAGTGTGTTCACCAGCACTTTCATCAGGTACGGCTTACGCCAAAAGTATAAAAGCGACAACCTCCAAAATTCACTTAGTTGAGAGTCCGTATTCATGCTATCTATGTCCAAAAAATGGAGTGGTTTAGGTAAATATTACGCCTTTAAACGCCAGAAAGCCACTTTTTCTGAAAAGGGCGATAACTCGCAAATCATGTGTGCAATCGTACCTGGATCGGGCCTTCTATTCAACAATCTTGATTCATTTAGAAACCCCAAATTTGAAATCGATCGGTTCAGTATTTTCGGAGAAATAGGCATCTGAACTGGGTTCACATGCAATGTCAACTCAGGCTCGGTTTACATGAAAACTACAAGAGCGACCATTTTCTAGTAGTGACTGTTCAGAGTCCGTATTCAAGCTATCTACTGCCAAAAAATTGAGTGATTTAAATAAATATTACGCCTGTACACGAAAGACAACCAACTTGTCTCAAAAGGGCGATAACTCCCAAATCACTTAAGCAATCATCCCACGCTTGAATCGTCTAATGTAACATTTTGATATATTTGGATACCCCAAATTTGAAGCCATTCGGTTGAGTATTTTCGAAGAAACGGGCCTGGACACAATTCACACACACACAGCCGCACGCACACACATCCGCACAGACGGCACTCACTGAGGAGGAGAAGCGCGTTCGGTGGACCGTACATGTCAGCATCGATGACGCACGTTTTGTTACGTCATTGTCAGAGTTACACTTGCAAAATCGTCTCTGCGGGAGATCGGCAGTGACGTGCGTTTGTACCACAGATGCTTGCCCATGAACGTGGAAAATCTAGCCCGTCCTATGATGTTGTTTCCATTACTATGGAAACAACATAAAAAACGACAGACAAAGCACTGATCAGTTCCGATTCATTTAATTCAAGAGTGATAAAATAATCATTAATGAAGCTAAACATCTGGAGGGGATGGAAAGCCCCTTTGTGACGGCTGAAAATTCAATGATTTGAATGACAGGAAACGGAAGGAAGCTTAACATAGTTAACCAGTGTGGCTCTCCTTCACGGACGTTTCTCTGTTACTCTCACAGTCATACATGTACTCTCTCTATCTGCCAATACACGTTTGGAATTGGATTCCTTCTTTCCTTGTTAATTACTCTTACACTCTTCCAAACATTTGTGGATACATCGGTAAACCGTACAGCAATGAACACAAAGTTAAAAAGTGAACTGGAATATATCCATCGTGTGTGTGTATGTGCGCGCGTGCGTGTGTGTGTGCTAGCTTGTGCGTGTGCCTGTACGTTTTCATTATCAAAATTAATGCACTATGCCTTTATAATGATTTTTTTTTTACATCTCTAATTCTAAACAACACCTTGCGTACACATGTGATCTGATAATAAATTATTAACTCTGGAACAAATATAAATAAAATAAAAATCCTTTCTGCAGCTCCCGCACTTAATTGTCAAACCAAAATTTTGAAACGGAAGAAAGCCAGCTAGTAATATATGTATATGTAACACTAAGTCTTAACAAAAAATATAAAATCGAATAAAAAGAAAAGCATTTAACTCAGATCTGAAATCACTGCCTGTGTATTTAGTCCTTCCAAGGACAATCAGACAAGTGCGTATCATTGCGCATAATTAAAGGAAGTACACAGCACATGAAAACACACCTCATAAACACTCAATAGCATTTCGCAGTATACACAGGAAATATCCAGTCAAAGTGACAGAAGTATATGTACAGACGGTTTAAATATGAAAGCTTCTAGACAATTGAAACAGACAAACAACAGGGTGCCCACAACAACATGTATACTTGGAGTTACAAAACTTGGCATAAATACTGATGGTAAACAGAGCTTTAAGATCGTGGAAACATTCGCAGTGGTCCTGACAAGCGTACACAGCTACTATTGCAGCAAGTTTCAAAGCTCAAGTTGACTAGTACATTTCGTAGATTGAAAAAAATAAGAGAGAGAGAGAGAGAGAGAGAGAGAGAGAGAGAAAAAGTCCTCTGATTTTCTTCCCATTAAGTCCAAACATGCAGAAACTATGCTATTCTACACTGACATCTCTGGTTTCTTACGGCAGGCCTCTACAGGTGCCTTATCAAAAGCAGCAACACCCAAAGCCCGCTGTTTTCAATAATCTCACTGGCAGAAATTTGGTCTTGGGGATATTCAAAACAGGCGGCAGCTGCTTTCATTACAGATCTCACTGCAGAAAGAAATCTGAAATAGCAGGTGCTGGCCGCATGCTCTGGATAATTATATATCTGAAAGCACATGAACATTCTAGCTTCAACCTCTAGCTTGTTCCACATATATGTTTATCAGCAGCAGAAGAGTGCTTTACTGAGGTGAATCATTCCTCTGTTAATATTAGTTTATTACTCTAATACACACTTTAACATGCAAGTATGAAATTAGCAGCAGTTGCACATACCTCGTAATTTTTCATAAATTCCACAAAATATATGCATTTTCCCTTGGTACTGTAATCTAAAATCGGTAACATCAAAGTGTACGATGTTTAGAACTTCTTTCTTGCATACTGGGTGGTACTCTGCATGGCCAGGTCATGGTAATGCAAAGAAGTTTGAGGAATAACCAACAAGTAAACAGTGAAACGAAAGACGTCTAAAGTCTGAAGGCATCAACATACTGCCTTGCTAGACTAGCACAGCCTCTGGTATCACAGTTACAGATCACCACAAACTTCTTCCTTGTTTAACTTTAATGCTGAACAACTGAGTTCACTGCTAATGTCTGTTCTCAGCTGATAAGTAACTCGTCTATTACCAGGGCCCCATGTCCGTGGCAATTGTGACTGGACAAAACGTTCTGGCTGCCTTTGAAAGTAGAGATAACTGATGTGGATATGAAGCCGGTGCACTATGCTTCGCTGAAGTTGTCTCATTGAAACCTGTTCAAATCTTGGGTCTTGGAGAAGAGTAGCTGTGACCATGTTTAGCAGTCAGCCCTTGAAAACACTGCGACGATCATAATAATAGTTACCTGAAAGTGTAACACAGCCAACAGAGAAGGATCCACTTTTTCTGCTTTCAGTAGTCACAGAACAGTCCAGTTAGTTAGTTAGGGCTTAACGCCGCGCAAGCAACACAGAACAGTCCAGATGCATTCAAGTTGTGAAATCGGTATATAATTCCATGTACGTAATTATAGATGAGAAACCACAATGAAAAAGTGGAAAACAAATTATGTATACAAAAAAGCCAGACCCATGACAGTAAACCAGCCAGCGTTTACAAGCACCAACTACAATAATCACGTGTACCCAGCTCTGCAGCAAGATCAACTTGCAGCTCTCATTTCCACATTTCACACTAAGCATGGAACTGATTTGGCTTTATATGACCATTTAATGAGGAGCATCTGATGGTCTTCCTTGTTCATTTTCAACTTTCAAGGTTCAGTTCTGTAGCAGCAGCTACCAATCACAGTACCAGAAGACTTCAAAATTGAAATCTGTAAATTGGCAGAAGTGACCATCTGAATCCTGAGACTAAAATTTTATTTTAAAAAAATGGGACGATGAATCATGACGATAACCACTAGTATGTATTTTGTTTGTATTTTGTGATAATTCCGCACAACATCCATGATAGGTCCATAATGACCAACAATTCTACTGCACAGCTCAATAAAAGTAAGCAGCAGACTGATGAAAACTGTCTCTATTCATGACTGAAGTTTCTGTGAACACCGAAGTCAAACACATAACCCTGTACCTATATATTCTGTTTGTCTCAAGGCCTTATTGCTAACTCATTTCCTTTTGGAACCTGGCTGCAGAAGTCGTCATAGACATCCCTGAAAGAAACAAAAGGTACAGTCTGAAAATGTGATCAATCAGGTTTATTCAAGTTCTGATGACAGAGTGATCGTTGGAAGACAACCAAGTCAAGGACAGTTTCAATGTAAATGTAACAAACTCTGTGTGTGTGTGTATGTATGTGTGTGTGTGTGCGCGCGCGCATATGCGAGCGAATATTATGCTGTACAGTTTTCCACACTTGCGAATATCCTCTAAGTACATTTTGTTTCATAAAAGCTCATTTTGCTGCTGCCAATGTACATGTATGTATTAATTTTCTTTTCTGTTTGCACGCATCGTATATTTTTGTTTAATGTCATTGCTGCACCACTTATGCCTGTCTCGTTCCTTTTACTTTGTCCATTCCTCCATATCCCAATAGGGGGAGAAAGGAATAACATCTTTTGACTTGACATTTATCTTGACACGTACGACTTGAAAGTTTTCCTTGGAGGATGGGAATAATGCGCAACATAAAACACAGTAACATCAAATAGGGCTGGCCAAAGCCCAAACACAGCTGCCAACTGCCCTGAAAACCGACGGCTCCTACATTCTTCTCACTCTCAGTTCTGGTTTAGAGGTCTGACAGTGACACTGACATATATATATAGAGATCTGATCTGTGCATTTTCCCAGAAATGACAACTTTCCTAACAAAATTCTATTCACGCTTGCACATGTATGAATTTACAGGTGAAAAAGAAATCCTTTGGAGACTGATATTTGGTAAATGTCTGCGCTCAGAAAAGGTCATCGCTCACTTGCTCAAGTAGAAAAAGATGTATCCACTCCTTGATCGGCTGTTGCGCACTTCAGCCTCTGATGTGCGCTGGACGTTGCTGTCATTGTAGCTGAACCAGGCTTGTTTTTTCATGTCGAAGACATCACTGATGTAATGACCTGCACACAACAGCATACTTAGGAAACTAGCAAAAGACCACAAATTATGGTACATGTATACTGTATACATGTTTATCTATGCTTCTTCCCTGAACAAAGCTGCCCAAAATGCAATGATTTAATGGGTATCTCTACTGAGTATACAGAAAAGAACACAGAGAATTAATCCCTCTGTAGAGCTGTCAGAAAATGCAGACTTAAGGGCAAATATTCACAATTACCTGTGTTTGATGAGGCTCCAAGATGGTTGACCACGCTTACAAGACGGTATGAAAATGGCAAATTTCCCTTCTGCAACAAAATGTTACAACAAAAAAATGAAAAAAGACAACCAGACCCACCTAACAAACAAGCCAAAAGAAAAACAACAAAACCACAAACACACCACCATCATATCAAATGATGGCAGTCACAGCAACCAAAACAAGTATGGTACTCCAGATAAATTCTTAACATAGGAAGCAGAAAAGTGACACCGTCTGCATGTGCTCTAACCTCAACTTCTGTAGCACGAGCCACGTGTTGTGCGATCTTCACCTCTAGCTGTTTGTCTGTGGGCCCTGTTTGAAGAACACCATTCCCTACAGCTGGTGACTGGTTCTCCTTTTCCTCTGCACTGTTCTTCCGTTCTGACAAAACAAAATCAAATCAAGGTACTGTCTAAAAGAAAAGTGAGCTCCTAACATTACATTACATAAACACACACCATATCTCACTAGATTCTGCTCAAATCTGCATAAGTGAGAGTGAGACACTGCAATGTTTGTGTAATAAAATTAAAAATGTCCCTAAAAACATGAAATCACATGAAATCTACTGGACTGAATACTCAACAAATCTCCAAGACAAGTGTTCAGCGGTTTTGGTAAGATACTAAGAAACTTGAAAAAGAAAAAGGGGCGAAACATAAATATGTGTGACAAACTGACCTTTTCTGTCTGGAGTAGTCTCATTTTCTGTTCGAACCTGCAATGGAGCCAAAAGCTTTAGGTGGGGTTCATCAGCTTCAGGAGATGTGTTTTCACATGAGTTCTGCAGAGTTTCATCACCTTTTTCTCTGTCTACCTCAGGTGTCTTTTTCCTCAAAGGAGGCATGTTGTCATGGAGAGAGTTTCTGCAGGTCAATTTACTTTCAGGAAAAGGTTTCGTGTCTGCCAGAATGGTCAACCTGTTAGCCGGCATGGTTTCTGCAACATCATCGTCATCCATATCAAACTGCAGGTCTGGCAGACTGGAATCGCTGTCCTCAGACTCACCGTTTTCCTGAGTCACGGGTGGCTTCAGGGTTTGTGACTGGGAAATGCACCCAATGGAACCCACCCTGTGGGACACAAAGCCATTCACTTCCAATGCCGCACCCTCTAGTCCCAAACGTACATCCTCCATTGTGTCTGCACCTCTCGGGTCTGGACTGGCTCTGTCATCCACCCCATCTGTGTCTGTACCACAATGTGTAATACTTGACGGTTCTACTACACTGTTATTGCAACTGTCCGTACTGGAACTGGAGCTGTTCACCATCTCTCTGTTATTTCTCAATCCAACTTCACGGTCATCCCTGAGAAGGTTGCTGTGCCCAGACGACTGCAGACCACTTTCTCCTGGCAAACTGCACACAGTGTCATATTTTTGGAAAATGGATGATGCAACTTGCTGATCCATCTCCAGCATGTCTGCGTAAGAAACTTCCACAGATTTCTCCCTCTTTTGAGAAGACCCACTGGCATCAGTTTCTGATGAGGGACACTTTACCATAGGATAAGAACCATCATCACAAACATTGTCCCAATCTTTTGATTTCTCAGACCTCCCAAACTTGCTGTGTTTCCTTTCCCCACGGCCATCAGAAGCGAAGGAGGATGACGGCTTCTTGAACGGTCCAGATGCACTATCAGGCGGTGAACAGTTCCACGATACCTTTGGCCTGCCCACGCCTGTCTCCGACACGGATGTGCAAGCCCGATAGTTCATCTTACTATCCATGCTGCCTGCTTCATCCGGTGGCGGGACAAACTGGGGGGACAGAGGGCGAGTGCTTGACTGATGTGGAGAGCCCGGTGCCAGACTCATGTTGATGGCCAGCTGAATCTGCTCTTCGACAGTCATGCTGGCCAAATCTGCTTCTGCAATGTCTGCCAGCAAAGCAACAATTACTTACACACAATGCTAGAACACTGAAAATTGACATTTTTAGAACACTGACAAGTTTAGCTCACTGCCACCTTCAATATCCTATCTCACAGGACCGTAGTCTTTTTAGCTCACTGCCACCTTCAATATCCTATCTCACAGGACCGTAGTCTCTTTAGCTCACTGCCACCTTCAATATCCTATCTCACAGGAACGTAGTCTCTTTAGCTCACTGCCACCTTCAATATCCTATCCCACAGGACCGTAGTCTCTTTGGCTCACTGCCACCTTCAATATCCTATCTCACAGGAACGTAGTCTCTTTAGCTTTGCTTTGCTTTGAACTCTTCCTCCCTGGCTTGTTCACAATAATGAAATCCCGGTCCACCCACTCCCAGGAATAGCATGAACTTTTATCACAGAATGGTTGGCCGCGATCAACGATGTCAGTCCCATGGGTCATTTTCAGCTTTCGTGGTTTTCTGCTCTAGACAGTACACCAATGGCTAACAGAAGTGGAGTGATTGTCCGAAAGCGGACCCGTTTGAAAATAGTACAGAGCGATACCAAAATCAAACCGTTTGGTAATACTTAGCTTATTGGCGTTTCGGCCTACGTCACATCGAGATCAGCACAGTGAAGGAACCTGGTTGGCATCAATACGCCAAAATGCGTACAATGTTATGCCCTGCTCTCACCAGAACCTTGGTCCTTTTAGCTCATTGCCACCTACAATACTATATCTCACCGGGACACTGGTCTCTTTAGCTCACTGCCACCTACAATACATAAATCTCACTGGGACATTGGCCTCTTTAGCTCACTGCCACCTACAATACTTAATCTCACCAGAATCTTGGTCCTTTTAGCTCATTGCCACCTACAATACTTAATCTCACTGGTACATTGGTCTAGAGCTTTAGTTCATTACCACCTACAATACTTAAATCTCACTGGGACATTTTTGGTGTTGGTTTTTTTTTTTTAAAGTTTGAAAACGGTAATACAGATACGGGAAAACAATTGAACGTTAATCAAAATTCAAATTGCCTTATCTGGTTTACCTTTCAGCACAATTTCAGAATATTCTAAACTTTTCAGAAAAAAATTAAATAATTGTATAATTAGTAATTTTTCTTAAAAACTTTTATTGGGGGGCTTTGAAACAGTTCTACAGCTCTGAGGAAGTATCCAAACATTTTAGTCCACTCAAAGACACACTTGCAGCACTTTTCTTAATCCACAGATGTTTTCAAAAGAATTATCAGTACCCAGCATCATTAGATGAAGCTTGTTAAGGGGAAAAAAAAAGAGAATCAAAACACTGACAAGCAAAAAGCGAAAGGTTTTTTTTTCCGTGAGACGTCCGACCAAAGACGATGGATACAAAGACCAACACATAAGCTAGAGGAATGCAAACTGACAGTAAAGCAGTTGCTTCCCCTAGACTGTGAGGCGGCAAGCACGGCGACACTACGGGATGCCCTGTTGACGGCAACAGAGGTGACGTCAATGAGTTCATCTCCTTTGCTCACTGCCATCTACAATGCCTTACCTCAACTGTGCATGTACTTTGGGTCTCTTTCGCTCATTGTCACCTACAATGCCTGATCTCAGCAGACAATTCTAGTCTCATTGCCTCAGAGAGTATTTTCCTGGGCTAGATTCCCTACAGTTTAGAGCATATGATCAGATACAACAAACCTCCAGCACAATACTTACCAGCACTATTGTACATGGGTGGTGGATTCTGGATCCAGGTGAATGAGTCGGCACTGTCGTTGTTGGTGTCACCATGGTTGGTGTAGTTGTGGTCTGCAGAGCCGGACTCCAGTTCCTTGATACTCAAAGCTAGTGCCTGCTTAAGTTGCTCATCTTCATCCTCTGGCATGTCCAACATCTCCTAAAGCACAGAGCCAAAACCAGTGTTCCTCACAGCTTTCAAAACTGAGGGCCAAAGTGACCCTCTGTCAAATTCAGAGGGTCATTTTGTGATCTCAATGACGTACAACTTTAAGGTCTCTGTGCAGGGATCGATTTTCTCGCGCGCCGTGCGACTATGTCTCATATTTTGATAAAATGTCGCATAGAAATTTCGCAAAATGCGTCATGTCGCACGAACATGACATCACAAGCGCACTTGACAACGCGAAGAAGAGATGCGCTGTCTGTGTCAGTCATAGAGTCTGTTACACTAATCTAATTTTAGTGATGAGGCTTACTTATCCCGCTCGCCGCGCGCGCTGCCAGGAACTCTCACTCGAAAGAGTTGCAAAAAATATTGGCGCGTTATCAGTTTTCTCAGTTCTGTGATCGAGAGGTCCTTTTCCGTTCAGAAACTGAACGTCACTGCACTTAGGAACAGGCTCTCGGCACAGACATGTGACAGAGTGATGCGGGTGAACTTAATTGTCTCATAGAAAATGAAAATGTCTCATAAAAATGACTGGTCAAGGAGACAATGTTTCACTGGCATATTTGAGTAAATCCATCCCTGCTGTGTCAGAGTCTGGAATCTCTGTGTAAACGATGCATATTTATGTGCATGATAAAGAACACTGAAAACAAACCACTGTACTGCCCTTACATGATAATGAGAAGGAGAAAAAGAGACAATGAATCAATAGGGGGCAACAATGTGAATTTTCTCTTGTTCTAGAACTTGAAGAGTTCTGAAAAATTCTTTGATTATATCAGTTAGTAGTAAAATTTGTGTTTTTAGTGAGACCATGAAGACCCAAAGAGACAAATCTCACATCTTCCATGAATCTGGGTGCCGATTCTTGTTTGCTAAGCTGAATGGCCAACTCGAGATCTTCCTCGTAAGTGCGGGAGCTGTCTGAACCCTGACAGAATTGTACAAAAATAGCATGAAAGTATTGAAACCAGATATCCACCCCACCCTCCGCCAACACACACTTTCTTCCCTTGGGGGGGGGGGGGGGGGGGAACATTTGGAGACATTTACATACTGTGAAACCCTGCAGAGCAGTAACAGCTATTCAGTCAATTTATATGACAAGTATTTATCTAATGACACGAGCATTATATTTATAAGAAGTTATCCACTACCTAGTATATTACATGTGGGAACATTTGTTACTGAGCCTCGGGCACTAACAACATTCACTGTCAAAAACATTTTGCAGGTTTTTATCATTGATGTGTAACATTTTCCAGCAGTATTTTTCACAAAAGCCTACATACCTTTCTTTCTGATTCAGTGCTATCTTTTTCACTGCCCTTGACATCAAAATCATCAGATAAACGCCTCGTTTTTGAACTTGGGGAAACATCATCTTTCCTGTACGACACACACAAACACAAACTCTTTGCAGTTAGTCAAAGGACAATTTGGAAGACAGCAATTAGAGAGGCATATCAAACAGTCAACTTCAGATGTAAGGCTGCTAAAATATCAATTTACAACTCTGTGGGAGTTACAAAATATTACTGTACCACTCAACCCCTCAAAAGGTAATTCAAATTATAACTTTCATTTTTTTGGTATTCCTGTCTAATGCCACGAAATCATGACCTGTTTTCTAACTCACTCTGTTTTCACAACAAGGTCCTGGCACTTTGCCGTCTCATAGTAATGTGCATAATCCATGGTTTTTGTTCCTTACCCGTGTTTTACAAAAAATGTGATTTACAATGCAAGTAAACTCAAGGTACTGCACCTTTCTTCATTGAAGGACAGCTTGCGACGTCTTTGTGCAGAACTTGGTGGGGACTTGACAAGACTAGGAAAGAAAGTAAAGTTTTTGTTTCAACATCAGACTGACTGTGATTTAAGCTGTCAATAAAAGAAAATATTTTCATACTGCACTGTAGCTGAGCCGCAAATCTGTAAACATTTGCAAGATATAAAGACTACTTTAAAGAATGATGCAAAACAATTCTTTAGGAAAGTTGTATTGTTTGTTCTGCCTGAAGAAACAGGCAAAGTCAAATCAAATCAAAAGTGCTGTGTTGTTCCCAAAAGGGAAATAATACTGTAGAACTGCCAAAATTCGACCCATGGATACTGTGCCTTTTCTGAGTGTACCTATTGTGCATAATGAAGCTGACAGGCACATGTGGCTGCGTGGTCAGGTCACAGTGATCCTGGAGTGTTATGAAACGTGGTATATAAACATTCTGCCGCATCTTGCTATTATGAGAGTTGGATGCATCAAATGTGTAACGCTTCAAGTGGAGTATCAGCACTCTGAAAAGAAGAAGGAAAAAAAAGTATTTTACAAAACAATCGTAAAAGGAGGCATTTGAATACACTTTCCTCAATGATACTGGTTTTTAGTTATTTTTTTTAAATTTTAAATCTAATACTCAAAATTACTCAGAGATAAATACAACTCCAAATACCAGGTGAAAAACAGCAAACAACAACAAAACTTTTGGAATGATATGGCTTGCAAAATAAAGCCCATGTATGGAATGTGCGTAAGTCAAAATAGCTAGGGCATGAGTCAGCAGGACAAGAAACCAGTTCAGCTCTTCTGAAAAATTGCAAGCTGGTGTAGGCATTGCTTTGGGTTAAAGTGTAAGTATCTTTAACTTGCAAAACTTTCAAACCCAGCTCTGATGCATAGATGAGCGCATTTTGCCAGTCATGCCTAGAGAATAAAACAATATACAATATATATATGCCTCAAGGCATTCTCTGTTTCCTCCCCACACCTACCGTGGCAGCTTGATAAATTTGTGCGAGACTTCAGCTTTCTTGTGACCACACTTTTCACACGTGTACTCTATCTGCTCTTTCTCCAGGAAGACGTCGAGTGCGTCCTGCAGGGACAGGTTCACACCAGGCAGGCTGAACACACACACACACGTAAGGCACCACAATAAACACCCCAAGAAACAAAAACATGAAATGAGAAGTAAAACAGATATCAAATGCTCCTTGGAGTGCATGTGCTTATTTCTGAAGGTTCAGGAGAGTTGTGTGCTTACCGTTTGGAGGGTATGTCCAGTGACAAATCATTGAACTGCTCAGCCTTCTGAAGCTGTTCTTGGCAGCTATAAACAAAAACAGAAACTGACAGTAAAAACAACAACCAAAAAACTCCCTGAAAAAAAAACTCCTCTAAACAGATACTGCCAATGACAGTAAAGAATGACAAAGCCTGTGACATTCAGATATTAACTTGTCCATCAACCATTGTGTAAAAGGAAAAAAGGTCATACAACTTTCTCTGTCACTACCTTTTATATTATAATAAATGAACAGTGACTGTTGACTTGGAGCTTAGCGTTTTTATTTCACCACATATCACTGAACAGGGAGATCAGAAAACACTCACTATGCAGACCACATCATCAGCCTGGGTGAAGCTGGGTACATCAGCTAGTGTAACCCATGAAAATTGTGGATGGTGTAATGAGAGTGACTCACAGCCCAAGCTCATTTTAAATTAAAATTAACATCCTCTGCACTTACTTCAAACACTCAATTGAATGAACCACTTCGAACTCAAAGTTGACCGAGGTGGGATTCACAACAGGTGATGTGCTGACCACTTTCCCATTAGACCCAGGCAAAGCACTGTTCTCAACTGCGGCAGGAGCAGATAAAGCTGGCTCACCAACAGGACTGGCACCATTCACAGATGGAACAATGCTTGTATCCATCTCACCATTGTCTTTTATGACCTTGATCACCTCTTCCTTAAGCTGGTCCAGAACCTGACTCAGAAACTCATGGGCATCCTGTGTGATAAAGCAGAATGATCTTAACATCAGGTTATGCCTTGGGGGAAATGACACAAAACCAAGGGACTAACTATATGGGGCCTCTTTCAACCTGACCAACAGTTCAGAATCTAAATTGAAAGATATCACTAGCAGATTAAAACATACAAATGATCCAAGTCATTCGCCATGAACAACAGAGACTCTTCAAAAGAAAACATGAGACTCAGAAGCCACGAACATGTTGCTGGCTGCCAGAGAAGCGCTTTGCGGAAGATGAGATGGCCCTCTTCACCCCACGCAAAACTTCCAGCTTCTGAGACTCCAGCTGTTGTGGGCGACGCTTGAGGCTTAACAGCTTGGCCAGGGCACTGAGCACAGAAAGGTTTAAGAACAGTACTGTTTTATTCATATTCCTCTCCCAATCTCAGAATTTCTACATGCCTGGATGGTCATACTAAAAGGGGAGTCAAATTCCTGAGAGGGAGTTTTGATGCCTGGACTAGATGGCAATTTTTCTGAGTAACAGATCAAGCTGGGTAACATGGACCAGCATGGTTACCAAGTATTTTGCCAGCACTTATCACTACAGTAAAAATACTAAAACAATAAAATCTTGGGAAACAAATGATATTACAGGTGTAAACCAAAATCATAAGCTCTCTAAAATAAAAGACTTACTAAGCAAGAGAGGAATTAGACAGGGCCTTTCCATGATGTTTCTGCAGGCTCATAAGATCAGTGACAAGTGTATCAAGACTGAACAAAGACTGCAGGATAGCATTCATGTAGCAGGTGTTTCCAATGTTAGCAAACCTGCATAGAAAAACAAATTTATGCACACATAAAACATGAGCCATACCTGTGAAAAAACCAAAATAAACAAATGACCCCCCCCCCCCCCCCCACACACACAACAAACATCTTTTCTAGGATACATCACATAAGTCTGTACCTCTAGAAAAATTAATGCACTAAAAGTGACTAATGAGACATCTCTCAATTCCATCCTTTTTCTTACTAAACTGTACAAACAAACTGCACCTTTTCTGTCTGCAGAAATATCTAAGCATAGATAATGTTCTTCTAAATGTACTAGATACAGCAGCATGCTTCCTGATATCCCTTATAATATCATGCTCATGTACCCTTGCAATGCTGGAGTATGCTGTCTGCTGCTGATCAAAGGTGTACTGGTTCGATTTGCACTCCACGAGTATGGAACATCAGGCCGTACGCGATACACTAAAGGACCATAGGATGAGCATCCACGCCTGGAATAAAAAACAAAACAAAAACATTCTCATTCTTGGAGCTTGCAAGCTCTGGGTTATACTGCTGGCAGGATAGGCATTCTAATTTCAGTGTAAACGGGTTAATCGATAGATCTATACCTACAGTGTGCAAACCAGCACTTGAAAATAAAAATCACCTGGCTCTAGAAGCTTGGGTCAGCATTGAACTTTGACCAGAACCCTTGTAAAAAGAAGCGCTGGCGATTCCCAGTGGCTGTCTGTCTCCTCGCCAGCTCTGCTGGTTTGCATCAGGCCTGACAAGTCCCCTAAAATGACAAACAATGCCAAATCACTGTCAGGTTCACACAAGACCAAGTACATTCACACTGCTGCACATCAAACCAAGGAGTCTGCCTTCAGTTATGATGATGATGATGTAAAGCAGACACTGTGCAAAGTTCTAGCGTAGCCTTCACTGCATGATGTATGATCTCATTTTCTGTGTCATGGGTAGAAAACCACTTGACTGTTGACAATTTCAGAGGCGAGTCATCGCTAACAAGCAGTGTAACTGACACACCATGGACAGAAAATCACCAATACCTTTCTCTAACTCTAAAGACTGAATTGATAAAAATTGATTATGAAATCTGATCTGTACGATCGGCAGTTTTCTATCAGCATTTTGCCAGTCTTACCTGTGAAGATTTTCTTTACTTTCATCATCTGGAGATGATTCCGATTCAACAGATTCTTGTCTGGATCTCCTGTTTTCTTTAACACTGAAACAAGAAGAATTTGTACAACAAATCAAATTACCAATACAGGTTTTTTTTACAGCTATAACCAGCTACCAGCACTCTGATCTGAACTTAATTAAACAAACGACAGTTACTAGCAAATGAAAGCAAACAGATTGACAAGCACAGCTACGCATCACGATACCTTAGTACCTAGTTTTGTACAAGAAGTAACACTGATATGTTTGTAACTGTATCAATGTATGTAAAAACTAGAGAGGCAAAAGCCTCCATGGCTCCCTTGTGACACAGGTCAAGGTCATTCACAAGAGTGTTTGTAAAGCTCTTATCACTATCCATTATCATGCCAAGTAAAGTGTCTCTGGCGCTCTGAGTTCATGGCAATACTACAATTTTCCCCGAAACAGTTTGTATGACCTTGACCTTTGGTCAAGGTCATTCAAATGAGATCTCATCCATGTCTATCATTATGCCAAGTTTGATGCCTCTAGTATTTGCAGTTCCTCCGAAAACAGTAATGTTAAAATTCACACAAGACAGCTTTAATGACCTTGACCTTCAGTCAAGGTCATTCAGAAAGGTAGGTCTCATTGCTGTCTATCATCATGCCTTGTTTGGTGCCTCTACTGTTTGTTGTTTTGGAGAAAATGCCAAGGTTAAAGTTTCTCAAAAAACGCTTGCATGACCTTGACCTTGACTAAAAATCACTGAACACAGGTATGTCTGTAAAGGTGCTGCTAATGTCAGTCATCGCACGTATAGTTTGATGCTTGTGATTCTTCTGGATTCTGAGAAAATGAAAATGAAAATTTTCCCAACAGACTGTTTTAATGACCTTGACCTTGAGTCAAGGTCATTTAAGGTGGTATGTGTGCATAGGTCTTATCACTGTCTATTGACACGCCAGGTTTGGCGCCTCTTCTGTTTGTTGTTTCTGAGAAAATGCCAATGTTAAGGTTTCACAAAAATAGCTTGTATGACCTTCACCTTGACACAAGGCCACTGACTACATGTATATATATCTGTAAAGTTCTTATCAACGTCTATCATCATGCAAAGTTTAAAACCTCTGGTGTTTGTAGATTACGAGAAAATGCCAATGTAAAATTTTCAAACAGAGCTTTAGTGACCTTGACTCAAGGTCATTCAAAATGATATGTTTTGAAAGGTCTTGTGGTTGTCTATCAGCATGCCAAGTTTGGTTCCTCTGCTGTTTGTAGATTCTGAGAAAATGACAATGTTAAAGTTTTCTGGACACACACACACACACACACACACACACACAGACAGACAGACAGACAGACAACGGAGGGTTAATACATAGACTCCCATTGTTACACAAGGGAGCCAAAAAAGCAATACTCAGAAAATTGTTTTGATGAGGTTTTGAAATTTGCCACTATGGCAGGATCAACAATTCTTGTGTGTGCCAAAGTCACTATCTGGGTACATCTGGCACCTATTCACCTGAACTCATTCATAAGCTTGTCAGACTGAACTAGGTTACCTGGTGAACTGGTGAGGAGAAGTAGCAGGGCTGATGTCTGAGAGGAAGCATTCAGGAACACGCTGCTCTGATGGTGCAGACTTGCACAGTAGAGCCGGTGATCTAGCTGGGGAACTATCAGTGGCCCTCTGACTCAGTGACGACCTTTGTCCGAGGGCCTGTCTGTTTGGTGTCAGCAGTGGGTTGCAGCCAACTTCAGCACGGTTTTTCAAAGGGCCCTTTGCCCTCACTGTCAAAACCAAATTGCATCTCAATATGAATTGCTTCAAAATCAGTTTTTAAGTGTCAATGCCAATCAACAAATCAAATCTGATATCACTATCAGCCTACCACTTTCATACGTAAAACAGACACCATAAAGTTGAACAATAAATCAATTTCCTCAAAGTACAGCAAAGAACTTACTTTTTTCCAGGATGGTTCTGACTTGTTTTTCCAAACTTGTCACAACAGCATTGCCATTGTGACCTTTGAAGTGGAAGATTACATCCTTGAAGTATATCATCAGCCTGTGTGATCTCACTTGGACTTCCACACCTGGCTGGCACACCTGAAAGATTCAACAGCAATGCACAGCAAGAAACATTCAATTTGTCTGAGTGTCACATTAAACAAAACCAAAGAAAAAGTTTGTTACAGGTCAACATTTTCTAGTAGAGTATGTACATGTAGCAGTTTTTGTCAAAAACTACAGTCTACACACACCTACCTACACACCTTGACCGTTCTGTTGGCAATGCACGAAACTTGAAGTTGAAAGGGACCTGATGGTTTTACTTTCACCTTGCCAAAGTGATTTCACAGGCTAGCATCCACACGTATAAAAAACATAAAATGCTGCTGTAGCATGTTTTAGTACTGAACTTTCAGTGCATCTGGGCTTCTACTTTTAGTTTTAGCATAAAGCATCTTTTTTCCACCCTTTTGTTTTAATCCACTCATGAGTATAAAATCAAAATTATTTACCATTCGTGTAATCCAGAAGAATTATTAGAATTACTGACAGTGAAAATAACAATAGACCAAGTAGTCGACTGCACACGATGATTTTTACTTGGAGTTGGAAGCAGATCCTTACAATTAAAGCTCTGCAAATACCTGTCATGCCACTAACCTCATGAGACCTGTACTTTTTGTTTGGGTTGCATCGTTGGTAAGTTTCCAAGTACCACTTGTCTTTTTGCGGTGTTAGGACCACTTGGCCATTTTTCCAATCCTGGGAGGTACTGAAGGTCCCCACGTATTTAAATACTCCAGTGAACACTGTGACTGACGGTCCGGACATACTGGCCAAGTCAAGCTCAGGTAACATTCCTGAAAGGAACACGATTTTGTAGTATATTTATATGTACCCCCTCCTCCCCCGTCTAATATCATCCTTTCCTCACTTTCACCACATAGTTGTACTTGTAGTAGGGCATACTTCCCATCCATAAAAGGCATTGGAAAAAAAAAAGAAAAAAAAGCAAGTACATACTGACAGAGGTACATGTACTGGATAATGACATGTAAAGAGTAAGTACTGTATCGCTGACCAGCACTTGGCTGGTCCCAAGAATCTTAGACATCACGTTTAGTTTAACTTGAACTGAGTTTAACACAAAGACGCCCCAGGTGAAAGAGTTAACGACTGAGGTTAACTAAACTCTGCGTTTAACCCTTAACAAAAGAAGTACATGTATTTAAATAGAATCATGCGTATAAGTGTAAGAGAATAAAATAGTGACAAGACAGTTGGGATTTTCCTCTGTTCTGTCATCAATTGACAGCAACGGTGAAGAAATTAGGCATAGCTGTCTCAGGTAGCCAACAAGCAGACAACCATAATGAAAACAGCAAACTGCAAAAAGAAAGAATGTACACAAACAAAAGAAGGTCACAATAACATGTATTCTTGTTCGTTCATTTCACATACGTCTGTTGCAGTCAAGAAAGACTGAAAATAATCCAAAAGTCCAAATATCAACAAATATGAAGGTGCCCAAAGAATGCCGCCATCTTGCAGACAAACTTTCGCGGGGTATTTAGACCGGAAGTTGCGAATGTAGATCAGATTTTAGCCAATGAACACTTTTG
Source organism: Batillaria attramentaria (assembly GCA_018292915.2). Classification (NCBI taxonomy): domain Eukaryota; kingdom Metazoa; phylum Mollusca; class Gastropoda; family Batillariidae; genus Batillaria; species Batillaria attramentaria. Next base: position 2,969,131 of record JACVVK020000004.1, read on the forward strand.
TAACTAAGACGTAAAGACGTCTTTTGCTGCCGCATTTCCGGTTTCAGACCGGGCGATGGGCATCTTTCCGATCTGGCTGACATGAGTGAAGCCTAAAAACGGACTGGTTTTTTTTTATCGATACTAACAAATGCTCCTATAACAGGAAGCTGAAACTTACTTACAAGGATGAAAGTGTCGTGCACAGACTTGACCTGATCAGAAAGCAAGAAAAAGTCTGGGGACTGGGCAGCAGACAGACTTTCTCTTTGTTGTGAAACTCAAAATGCGATCGATAACAAAAACAACAGGAGCCAATTTCTGCACTTTCTGTTGAGGCAACACCACAAGCGTAAAATAAGGAAGTAATGAAGGAAATTAATTAGAAACTGTGGAATGGAGTGGCCGGCATGCTGCGCTGAAGAATATTGGAGCAAGTGCATCTGTTGGTGTTGACCCTGGTGGGTGTACTTTCCAGAATCAGTTTATGATGCTTGGCTGATGCTGATTCTGTGTAAGACCATGAAACCATAAACATTTCTTGTGACTGGAAGTGACGCAAGGGAGCGGACACGATGGGGAACAAACAGTCATGCTGCATATACCATAGCCCTAAAGGCCGTAGCAAGAAGCGGCAAGAGGTGTACCAGCCTGCACATACAGTGGAAGAGGGCCATCACCATCATGGGCATGTACTGCAGCAACAACAGAGCACAGTATCTCTGTCTGGTGTGCCACAGCACATTAGTGAGCGTGAGCCTGAAGGTATAGTTATTAAAATGATACATGGTTAATGGTCATCTGAATTTACATTCTAGAACTATAGATCTCTATACACCTGCTTTGGAAATGTTCACCCCACAAAATTTGAAAATAAATGCAATTCTGAATTCTGAAAGTGAAATAGCTGAGCTGATCATTCGCACCACGTGATTGTGTTGTGTTTGTGTCCAGTGTGTGAGAGAATGCGTGTGATTCACGTGAACGTGCATGTGGGGTTCAGCTCGCGGCCCTTTGAGCCAGTTGAAGAAATTGGGTAAAGCACCAACACAATATGCAGTTATTATTATGATTATGTATGTCATTGTGTATGCATCAATTTATTTTATGGAAAACATAAATTGATGCATCGTCCCGTGCATCGATGACGGGACGATGCATCAATTTATTTTATGTTTTCCATATGTTCGAATGTTGTCCATGAACATTGCTGCAGTTGTGATGACCAATAACAAGGCTTGCAAGCAGAACTGCTCTACTTGTAGTATGTGTCCTGAAATGCCAACTGCGGAAGGGCATGCCCAGTCTGCAAGTGTAATATTTGTCTAATTGACAGATGGAAATTCTTTCTCCAAGTTGTGATGCAGACTGACCCACCCCTATGCCCCCACCCCAACCCCTTCCCCACAACACTTCTTTGCAAGACAGCTGTGAGCTGAAAAGAAAAAAATACATACAGTAATAAACTCATCAGCTACACATGTGGAAACTTGTCTGTGGCTTGCCCTGTGCATTTTTGTTGTTGGTCTATCAAAGTAGAAGTGAGCAGGTGCATTTTGCCAGCCCTGGAATGAAGTCCCCAGGAACATGGTGATGTTGGGTCAAAAGCGGTAATACGTTTAATACAAATACTGTGTACTTTTCATTTATTTGAAAATGCCCCACAACTTTTAAGCATCACTGGTACTGTATCTTTTTGTAACTTTCAGGAACAAAACAAACCAAGGACCACAAATTTATCAGTATGTTACTTCTTTTGCAGAAATGGACTTTGATCCTTCCAACAACCCGGTTGCTAAGCCACTGTTTTCTGCAAGATCTGAAAGTGAAATACAAAAGAGTAAGTATCGCTTTTTGTTGTGTTTATTTTTAAGCATAGTCTTCCACTTACAATCATGTATTTGATCAGATGTAAAGATTTACACCAACACCATAAAGGTGAAGATGTCCTAATGAAGCTCATGTTGCATGAGCAGTGGAAAATAGAAAAATAGGATAGATATTGGGTGGCGCTGCCCCACAGCGCAGAAGTTCCCCCCGGTGGAAGCAGCCTGAATAGTAAAGGAGTAAAAAAAAGAAAAGAGAAAACATCTGTGTGTGTTTTCCGACTGTTATCTCAAGGTGTAGGACTCATGCCAGCCATGGTGAATATATTTTGCAGATAACAAGATGCGAAGAAGGAGTCAGATGATTGTTACTGCGGAAGGACACTCCCAGTTTGTAAGTTTGTTCATTTTCAGATTTAAAAGACATTTATTTTATATAGCATCAACTTATGCTTTCTTTATGATCTACCAAACTGACACATACTTCTTATTCAATTCTATTTTTCTTTAAAAAGGCTTTACATGTTTGTTTGTTTTTTCTTGTTTTTTTTTTTTTTTGCTGCCACAACTCTTTGCCGACTCCAATGGTGTTCCTCCCTGGTAATGGGTGGAATCCATTGAGGGATCAGAAACTGGGGGCAATTTTTATTATGCATGATGATGGAGATGAGGATGATGGCAAGATGATGCCATGGAGGTCCGTGTGGTTTGGGACTGCGGGACAGGGCCGCATTCCACGCTTCCTGTCATAAATATCCCGGCATTAACCAGGCCTTGGAACTACGGCACCTGCGGTGTTGGCTGGGTAATCATCCACATCATAAGACGTGGAAGCACCCCCAAAGTCGCACCCGTGAAGTGGGTGAATCTCGGCTGTGTGGCAACAGCCTCCCCATTGGGCCCATAGCACACCCGCTCTGGGTAGGAGCTGACCTAGGTAGGAAAAATCTCACTTGCCTCGGCTGGGACTCGAACCCGGGTCTCCCAGTCCATGGTATGAAGTGCTAACCACTACACTACGGGGGCCGGTGCTTTACATGTTTCACATCTTCATTGTTTGTCAGCTGTATCAGGCATGAGTTGTTGTTGTTGGTTTTTTTTTCACAGCTGTTCAGCAGAATTCAGCTGCCTCTACAGCAATTTCTACTGTGTTTTTCATTTTTTAGCCATCCCCCCCCCCCCCCCCCCCCCCCCCAGGACAGTTTATGAATCATGTAACAGGCATTCAGGCATGATTTTTTCCACCCCCTGGGTCAATTTCCACTGCTTTTTTATGTGTTTGTTGATTGTTTTTCTGGGAAACTGTGGAAAGACAACAAACACTGTATACAATAAATGGATGGGAAAAAATGTTACACATGCAGGACAATCTGCCCCACCCCCATCCCCCATTGCTTTAGAGCAGCACTTGACATCACCATCATTTCCTCTTTTCTTTACTGTTTTCCGTTTTTTGGTTGAGTGGGAAAACTCATGCCTGTGTATGTCTTATACACGTGTGTACTGCATTACATACACATTTGTTGTTTTGCAACTGCGTTTTCCTGGCGAAGCAAAACTATGCCTTTACTGTTGCAGATTGATGAGTATGGGCAGCTGAAGAAGTTTAGCTCCTGTTCCACCATCTACATTGACGACTCGACAGTGTCTCAGCCAAACTTGAAGAACACGATCAAGACAGTTGCGCTAGCCATCTACTTCCACATACGGAACAGGGACAGACACGCAGTTAGGAACAGTCAGCTGGAACGCCATATTCTGGACATATTTGATGAAAAACTGCACCCATTGTCAGTAAGTAAAAGAACACATTTGTCCTGAAAGGACGTTTGCGATTTTCAGTGGACTATGACAGCGATCGTCAAATGTGTCAGGACCATGGTAGCCATTCGGGCTACCGCACTGCACAAAACTGGTAGCCCGAAAAAAATTCTGGAAGCGGGAGTGGCTGCTAGCTTCTGATTCATCTCAGAATTCCTGCTCGCCATTTGGGCTACCGCTAACGGAGCTTTCACTCGCCCGACGGTAAATTTGGTAGCAAAAGCGAGCGGGCGAGCGCATTTGACAATCCACGTCTCCACTCGGCAAGACCCGAGGCCAAAGCACGGCCCCGCCCCTTTCCTCTCAGTGCCGTGTATTGGCAAAACACAGTACGTCCATGACGCCGTTTTATGGATAAATAGATGATTTCAAGATGAACGACATCTACGTTATGGTCTGTTTCCTCAAATGACGTCAGTGAACTTACTACAGTACTTTCTTTCCAAGTTTCAGTCATATCAAACTACTCGTGCCTCCCACGTTGTCGTGTCTGGCAAAAAGCTTGCCAGACCATGCCACGTGTTGTGCTAATTATGCCGCGGGACGCGATTGGCTGAATTCTGTTGGCTCGGCACTTTTGACTGACAGCAGTGTAGTCGTGCATCGCTGCTATGACTGATGTCTGAGCCCTTGGAACATCACTGAGTCACTTAAACACGAAGCCTCTGTGCTGAATAATCAGATAAATAACTACAAAATCAGTACTGCAGTTTTCTCTTGCTTTTTCCAGAAAGATCCTGTGCCTGATGACTATGACCGCCGTGACCCTGAACACAAAATCATCTACCGTTTTGTCCGCAACCTCTTCAATGCTGCTCAGCTCACAGCCGAGTGTGCCATTGTTACTTTGGTAAGCAGCATTTTCATTTGGCACAGCAGACTATGTCATGTACGCAGTAGACAGCACATGTGCACAAAAAAAGCTTTTTTTGTAGTCTTTTGTATGCTTGTCCTGATGTCACTGGAGCCAAATTGCTGCTTGCAAAATGTCGGGGGTCTTACTGCTTTCTACAAGCAGGGTTACTTCCCATTAGACTGAACACTGCTGTGGAGCCTACAGCAGTGTCACACTTTAGGAGCTGTATAAATTTACAAAGGTAGGGGAGTTGTACTCCTGGTTTTAATCCAGTGTATTCAGTAACACAAGAACCAGCTGTCAAGTCAAAGAAACGTGCACCCAGCCTCCTATACCCTTACAAGAACATGGAATTTTTTTTTTTTTTAAATCATAACAGTGAAAAAAGGCTGAAAAAGAGCGGTGCATTCCAGAAATCCCGAGTTCCAGAAAAAAGGGAACTTTTATACCTTCGTTACCACTTCAACCAATTGATGTACTTGCCTTTACGTATTATTTTATACTGAATGTAGCTTGTTGGTTGTTACAGGTGTACCTGGAACGGTTATTGACGTATGCAGAGATTGAGATAAACCCAAGCAACTGGAAGCGACTGGTGCTTGGGGCCATCATTCTCGCCTCCAAGGTTTGGGATGACCAGGCGGTGTGGAATGTGGACTTTTGTCAGATCTTGAAAGATATACAAGTGGACGATATGTGAGTGCTGCATTCATTGTTTGTTTACTCATAATTTTTAAAATATCCCAACACCACCATCCTCCCTCCCTCCAGCCTCAGAACAGAAAGAAAAGAAATTGTCCCTTTTATGTCGCTTTTATTTGCTTAACTTGTAACCACTTCGCAGTCATTACCGTTTCCTTTTCTTTTCGTAAAGAAATTGGATAATCATTTTGCAAACCAGTCAGACAATTGTGGTGAAGACAGTGTTTTGGACAATAGTTTGAAAGAACAACAAAAAGACAAATTCAGGACATGAATGATCAGTTCCTGCATTCCTAGTCTCCCTTTACTGGGACTGCAGCCATATGTTCAGAATGTTGTGTGCATTTGCTAAGTGCCTTGTAAGCACCTTTGCCTATGCTGGGTGTACGCTATCACAAATATCACAAATACTCTTGCAAACTCTGCTTCAGTTGTAAAATGTTAGGCTGTGGCAAAGTAGTCCAAGTTGTAGTATCGGTATTAATATGAGTAAATTTACAGAAAGAGGCACATGAGTTGATTAATCTATTTAGCCTTTATGTTTTGCATTGATCCTTTTAAAAGCCCATTTGGATTACACCTTCTGCTTTATTTCCTGCAGGAATGAGCTGGAGCGACAAGTGCTGGAGCTGCTGCAGTTCAACATCAATGTACCATCCAGTGTGTATGCCAAGTATTACTTCCACCTCCGCTCTCTGGCCGATGCCCATGACCTCATCATACCCTCACATCCACTAAGCAAGGACCGTGCTCTCAAATTAGAGGTAATGGTTACTGGGGTTTCCTCTTTAACTTTAAGAGTTACTCTGAGGTATGTAAACAGTAAATCATGTGTTTCTAGGACTGAATTGTCTTTCAAATAGGCATGCCCAGGTGCATTGCTGGTATCCATTTGAAAGACATCGTACTTACTGATGAAGCAGCTGTCCTCAGAATGTGGGAGCAGACTAGTTTATAAGTGCATAATCAGTGCGGACATATATGCCAAACACGGCAAAGACTGATGCTGAAAAAAGACTGTGTTAGTTGTGCTGTAGATATCGCATGAGACGTAAGCCTTCATGCTGTGTTCCTGAACCAGATGTGACAAGCATATTGCAATTTCTTGTAAATGTGACCTAGTAAAATTATTTTACTGCCTCAGATTAACTGAAGTTTCCAGATTGGATTATTTTGCACCTGTGGATATATGGCCATTTTTCATTTCTGTCCTTCCAGGCTATGTCCAGTGTGTGTGATGACAAGATGAAGTACTGGCAGAAATCTCGGATGCACAGATCTTTCAGCCTGGATGGCTTGCTAAGTCGCAGCCACACAGGGTCCCTTGCTGTCTTGTCCTGATGTTGCATCGTGTGTGTACACCACTTTCCCTGCTCACAGCTCTCCTGGCTCAACCACAGTGAACTTGCTCCACCAAACCCCTCAACCACCAAGAACACCATCATCCTCTCTTAGTGTTGTGTCCGCACTGCTGTGGTTTACACATTTTGCAGCATACACAATATGCTGCATTCACAGTTCCTTGCTGCATGGGACCACCATCTGTTTTCCTCAGATCTGGTCAGACTGTTTGATATGGTGGGCTGGGAGGAGGGGCTTGCATGACTGACGGAATGAGTCTGTTTTCTGAATCCGAGTGATAAGGTCACAGAGTGCACGTCTCTAAACCTTCAGCAGACTTCTCTCCCTGTTCTCAGATCTGTGTACCATGGATTTGTTTTGTTCTTAGAGGTAGCTGATACATTGTGCCACGCTGGACATCACTGGTCCTAAGGTGCCCCTAAATCAGTTTTGCTTGGAGCGTATATATATATACAGGTAGGTGTAGCATGCTGTGTTTATAAAGGGACCAGTCTGCCTGGTAGAGTAATCGTCATCTGTCCTGTAAGAACACCACTGTGCTGTATACATCTGTCTGCAGTTTGAAAATTAGAACAGTGAGGGGGAGCCATAGGAGCAAGGTAACTAATTGCAGATTTGATCGTCTGTATGGGCTCCGTTCGAATACAGACAATGCAGTGTTCTTTGAATGTTGGATGATTGCTGTGCACCTCTGCATTGAGGATAAAGGAGGATGGAAGATTGAGTTGTGCCATTCACATTTTAATTGAGACATTAAATCTTTGCAAGATGCAAAGTGAATGTGCTGACTTAAGACATTCAACGGGGCTTTTTACAATTTTTGAAGAAACTGATGATCCACAATTGCGGATAGAAGAGAAGCCAATGTGGGGTGTGTTGCAAGCGGGGCTAATCATGCAGGGGTTTTCATATGTACGCCGTGTCCATGAAGTTCGTTTTTTGGAAGTACTTGCATGTTTGCGGTTTTATATTTGTTTATACCAGTACCAGAGACCGAGAGGAAGCAAGAGAGAGCGAGAAAAAGTTGTAAAAAAACACAGGTACGGTGATTTGTGAAGACACATACAAGGGTGCTTGATTTGCTGATGTGTGGATATGATGACACAACAATTCAAAGGTTAGGTATCTGTCAGACTGAATGTTTCACTGGCTGCTTCCGACTTGAGTCAACATAACACTTTTTAGAAGTAGGTGCATTTATTAATGTTAATGTATGCTTGATGAAAGATGTGCATTTGTGCAATTGAAAAAAAAAAAGAAGAAAAATCAAACTCCTAGGATCAAACACTGGTGCATGTATTTATGATTGTAACTTAGATTTTTGTGGTCAGTGGATGCAACATGTTTAACTGTTGGAAATGAGTTCCAGGTCTTAAGATTATGAAATGTGTTGTTGTATGCACTGGTCCATGTATGGTTGTGCTCTGCTTTAGGCAGTATATGTTGAACTATGTGGTGTATGGGGGAGAGGTTGGGGGTGGGGTGCAGAAGATTTGGATTAAGAACATTTGTTATCATTAGGGGAAAAGAATTATAACTCTGGCTCTCAGAACTATTTTATTTTAAGGCAAATGAAAAATGATATTTTAATTTCTTTATTATTGTTGTTGTTTAAGTTCCACCTGCGCTTACAAAAATTGTGTATAAAAGTAATTTAATCAAATTCATGTGATGTCAGTGATAGAGAACACAGAAGGTGAGAAGGTTTCTCCCACTAGTCAGCATGTATATGAATCAGTCAATGTGATGTTTACTTCATTGAATCCATTCACAACTGTACCCACCCAGGCATGTATCTTGGTAGATTTTGATAGCATATGCAACGCAAGTACTTACGAATCTGAAATTGTGACTACGTCATTTAATATCCTCTTCATGACATTGTGATCTCATTTTTTTGTGTGTGTTATGTATGCATTATAACATATCTTGCCCATTAGTTAACGAGGTGCACAGGGACACAGTATTCGTCTTTCCATGCCTCTCTCAGTTTTAGCGTAATGTAAAATATATATCTGGATCAACTCATACAGAAGTGGATAAGGTTTCATCATCAAGGGTTTCAAGCGCAACTTTTGAATAGATCTAGTTCTGTTCAGGTGCATTTGTTTGGGTGCTTCACCTGAATGGTCATGTCATTCATACATTGTCTTTGTATTTTTAAGTTCTATTTGGCACAAAGTTTGCAGTTGTATGTTTTCACTCGAAAATAGTTTGATATGCCAGCACTGTTCATTCTGTGTGTGTAGACTCCATCATTGTTTGAAGTTTGATCATGCAATGCTGCGAGGATGGCATATTTTCTGTTACAAGTGTTAGGTTTTAGCTCAAATGGAAAGAATCTGCCCATTGCATCTTTAGGTAGCATTACAAAATGTTCTTTATATTTAATTACAATGGTACAGTAGTTGAGGGACACTTACTTTCACAGGGACGACCTGTCTCTTGATTACTGCCTCAGGTACCTCAGCAGTTAACACCTGCAGCCTTCAAGACAGTAGTGGCATTTGCAGACTTCATCCTTTTTTGTAATATGATTGCACTTCCACTTTTTTTTTTTCTTTTTTTTAGTGAGCTTGATAGTAAATTACATGCAGTGTAGTAGTTATTATAATTGTTGGACATGTTTTGGTGCTTGTGTTTGATTTGATGAAATGTACGTGTGTATAATCATGTGCTTCTGTACATACTTGTATAAACCTTTCGTGCTGTTGTTTACTTCAACTTTTGTTGTTTTTTCCCTGATGGGTGAGTGCGAGTGGGCTGATTGCATGACTTTCACATTCTGGCACATTTGATTGTGACAGGTACAGTACTACATGTGCCAGGAACATGATGCATGTTCTCTCCTCTTAGCTCATTACCTCTTGGGACTGGTCCTTGGCTTACTGCCATTTGGCAAGTTCAGTGTACTTCATACACCAGAGTACTGTAGCATGTTCAGCATACAAGGGAGAAGGAGGAACGAGCAATTATTTTTCACGCACATAAAGAAGCAGTACAAAATGACAGGGGATTTGGTCTAGTGGTTAAAGTATCTGCCTGGCTCAAATCCCTGGTGGGCAGGAATTTGGTTGGATTTTTCTTTTCCAGATTGAGTCACAATAATGTGCAGACTCCTTCACGGTGTCTGTCTTGTCTGTGTATACACGCACACACAATATCAAGTGTGTGTGTTTAAAAAGATCCCATTCCAAATCGGAGGGAACGGAAAACAATCCCATCATGCAGGGGGAAAGAAAAGGGTGGCGTTATACTATGGCGACACGCTCTTATGGATCATCTCATGGGATCTTGTGTGTGTGTCTGTGGAAGCTTTACTTGACTTGGGCAGCCACCAGATAATTAAACTGAACCAGTCACAAGATACCAGCAGTGTTAAGAACGCATCAAATGATTTATCAGGCTTGATAGGGTAGTACAGGGCCGGCCCAGAATTGTCGGTTTGTTTTACTACATCCTCCCCATCTCCCAAGAGTGAAATGCTCATACATGTATTAGGAAACAAGTATTCTGTCTTTGTACATAGTTGTGCATGGTTGCATGTGCCTTAGTTTGTGTAATGAAACAGTTGTCTTCGACAGTTTGTCACTGAAACTACCTAAATGTGCATTGCAAGACAGGTGGTGATGTTGTGCTTAATGAGATGTGTTCTCCATTTGATGTTTTTGTTAAATAAATCCTCATATTATGCAGTATTCGCTCATCTTCAGAAATGTGAAAGAAATAGTGCTTTCATCTGGCACATTGTTCTAAATTTCTTTTAAATCAAAGTTTAGGTAGCTGATACACTAGTAAATCAATGTATTCACTTTTTGGTGGCGCTGCTTCTGTTGCAACCTAAACGGGTAGGTAAGACGTACTTAGAAAGATAACTTCTCACCACAGCTTTGCATGGAATGTTCACCAACAGGTAAAAAATAGGAATAAACTGACACAAAGCTTCTGCTTTGAATTTATTAGGACAATCTTCAGCATGTCTAGGTCAGTAGAAAATACATTTTTGATTTGATTGCAGAGAGATGTCATACAACTCTACATGTACCTCGCTCATTTACACAAATGTCAGTGAGGAGGGTGCTATGACCACTGTAGAGAAGTGAATAACACTCAGAATAGGCTGAAATCACAGATAGCACACCCAGCATTGAAGAAAAGCATGGTAAACAGGAAAACAAAGAGGTGGCCGGAGCACAGGCATTTAACAACTGCAAAGAAAAGCAAAGCAAATCAACCCAATGCAACGCACACACACGGAGGAAGAAGCAAAAACAAATAAGGAGGAATGGCCACATCCCATAAAGTTGTTTCTCCCAATTTCATGCTATTTTGTTATTGTTGCCGGTGGGTTTTGGGGGTTGTTTTCTTCTTCTTTCTTTCAAATCTGTAAGACCTACTGAAGATATTAGATCCCCTACACCATAGGGGATCCAGAATCTTAGGAGAGAGAAAACGTCAATTCCGTGAACTAAACATTTGAAGTCAGCCTCAGGCAGGTCGTCATACAGACAGACAGAGACGACATCAAATCCGCGAAGTAAACATGTGAGTGGTCTGACACTGAGAAGATGTTTGTTCATGTCTTGTGATTTCTCTGTTGGTGTTGTGACTCCCCCGACTGAATTAATTTTTACAAAAAATTTGGAAGATGCAGAGACCAGTCTAGTGAAATGTCGGAGGCAGTGATGACATATTTCCCGATTTTGTCTATGAACTAAGTATTTGACGTCGGCCTCACACTGCTTGTCTGATAGAGGATGCTTGTTCATGTCTTGTGATTTCCCTGTTGCTTTTGCGACTTCCCTGACCAAATTACTTTATACAAAAAAATCTGGGAGATATACAGGGCTGGTGAAACCTGGACTTGAATACCTTGCATTGTGCTTATGAAATTGCAAAATTGGAAATATTTTGACCGGTGCTTCTTGCAGAAACTTGAACAAAATATGTTTATCTAAAAGCTGTGTTATTCTTGATTCTAAAGCTGTAATAGTGCAGTAGTTTCTGTGCACGTGACAAAAATGCCAGGATGATGACTAATTTGAAGAGTCTTTTAACAGATTTTTGGCCTTACATGCAATCACCCCTACCTCAGATTTTTTTTTTTTTTTTTTAACACGAAACCTGTCAGAGCTACAGAGCTGTGCCCATTTTATATCAAAGTAAAAAGCCCTCCGACAAGGTGGTTTAGGAGATAGCCATCATTACATCCGTCCACACACACACGTCTCACAACTCCCGGCAAGAAGAACCCAGCAGCATCGCGTGCACGTAAAGTGTCTATGACGCAGATTTTGCTACGTCACTGTGTGCGCGTAAGTATGTATTGTCTGGAGAAACGTCACGGTCTTGCTTTTTATCACTGAAACTTACTGCTGTTCACAGCAAAATCTGCCCCATCCCATAAAGTTGTTTCTCTATAGAGAAACAACTTAACAAAAATGGAAACAGTACTTCACTATCACTACAATAATAAATCTAGGAAAAATATCACCCAAAACAAAGGAGTCTATCCAGTTTATGCAATTCAAAGACCTCTCCAATGGCAGAATAGGCCATGCTATCCCACAAATTCTGGGTGGAAAAACATCAACACCTGTTCTAACTGCAACACCTGGGCATAACAGCGTCAGTCACAGAAAAGAATGTATAGAGAAACTAATGGCAACAAAGGTCGGGCATAAGGGAAAAGCGTAGCATAGCATTCTATACATTTGTGTAAGGCACATACACACACCCACTATCAGACTAAGCACACAGAAAGGTCTTTTTGAGCATTTTAGTACATGTTTCGAGTAATTTTAGCTGTTGTTCTAACACGTGTAAAAATTCATAAGCTTGCAGACAGGAAAGCTGGACAGGAAGTGCGATATTCCAGGTGTCTTTGAAATTAAATATTCATGGTTGCCACAAGGGTCTCCTGTTATTAATTCATTCTAGTACATTCTAGTAGTTGAAGCAGTAGTAGTTTTTGAAGGTAACAGTGCAAAAATAGTATGCATACACAAAAGCTAGTCAGTGTCTACATCTGGAGCAAACATAAAAGAAGCAGATGGAAGACAAGCAACTATAAGCAGTTACCTTTAAATACAAATAAAGGAATGAACAAGCACTACACCAGACAATGGAACGGCATGTACAAGTGGTATCAATCAAAGAATATTGGATATACATGTATATACATGTAACATATTTAACCACGCATAAACTGACCTATAGTGTAATACCTAATAAGCAATTGAATACCCATTTTTTAGATCTTTAAAGGAAAGCAGGTAATCACCATTGTTTACCCGATTTTTTCACAGTTCACCACTGTTATCACTCGCATTTCCTAGCCTAGAGCACACATGAACAGGTGGACACTTGACCAACAGGTACAGGTATCTGCATGGCATATATAATCTTATCCACCCATATACCTCTACTCTGCTCAAGACTGTGAAATCTGAGGGAACTGCCATAAACTGTATAAAAAAGTTATGCAGTTCAGCAGTCACGGTCTCTTACTTCACAGTGCATGTGATTAACAGGTGGAACAGCCTCCTGGACTAAGTGGTCTCTGCACTGCCAACGCTTTCAAGTACATGTACTGGGATAACCTCAACCTAGATTAGATGCAGGTCAGGCGGTGTTGCCAGTGAAGGCCGACACACAGAGGTAGCACAAAGTGCCTATGAAATGGAAAGAGGTGGCAGAACTTGGTAGAATACGCTTCATGACTTAGAATGTACGACCTAGCTGCACTGAACAGGACATTCTATTCCCCTGAGTTTGTGTGATCAATCATCAGAAAAAAAAGCAAATCAACAAGAAAATGGAACATAGTCTGATACAGTTTATTATAGTGTTACATGTGCTGAAAGGCTCGGTTGCTTGTGTCAAACTAGAGAGGCAAAAGCCTCCATGGCTCCCTTGTGACACAGGTCAAGGTCATTCACAAGAGTATGTTTGTAAAGCTCTTATCACTATCCATTATCATGCCAAGTAAAGTGTCTTTGGCGCTCTGAGTCCCTGGCAATATTACAATTTTCCCCAAAACAGTTTGTATGGCCTTGACCTTTGGTCAAGGTCATTCAAATGAGATCTCATCAATGTCTATCATCATGCCAAGTTCGATGTTTCTAGTATTTGTAGTTCCCCCAAAAACGGTAATGTTAAAATTCATAACAGACAGCTTTAATGACCTTGACCTTCAGTCAAGGTCATTCAGAAATGTAGGTCTCAATGCTGTCTATCATCATGCCTCGTTTGTTGCCTCTACTGTTTGATGTTTTGGACAAAATGCCAAGGTTAAAGTTTCCACAAAAATGCTTGCATGGCCTTGACCTTGACTAAAGGTCACTGAACACAGGTATGTCTGTAAAGCTGCTGCCAATGTCAATCAACACACATAGTTTTAGGCCTCTGATCCTTCTAGATTCTGAGAAAATGCAAATGTAAAATTTCCGAACACACTGTTTTAATGACCTTGACCTTGAGTCAAGGTCATTTAAGATGGTATGCGTGCATAGGTCTTATCACTGTCTATCAGCATGCCAGGTTTGGCACCTCTGCTGTTTGTTGTTTCTGAGAAAATGCCAATGTTAAGGTTTCACAAAAATTGCTTGTACGGCCTTGACCTTGACACAAGGCCATTGACTACATGTATACCTGTAAAGTTCCTATCAATGTCTATCATCATGCAAAGTTTATAACCTCTGGTTTTTGTAGATTACGAGAAAATGCCAATGTAAAATTTTCAAACAGAGAGCTTTAGTGACCTTGACCTTGTGTCAAGGTCATTCAAAATGATATGTTTTGAAAGGTCTTGTGGTTGTCTATCAGCATGCCAAGTTTGGTGCCTCTGCTGTTTGTAGATTCTGAGAAAATGACAACGTTAAAGTTTTCTGGACACACACACACACACACACACACACACACACACACACAGACAGACAGACAGACAGACAGACAGACAGACGACGGAGGGTTAATACATAGACTCCCATTGTTACACAAGGGAGCCAAAAATAAAGTGAGATCTTCTATAGGATGATAAAGCACACACAAAACATGTGCAAACTGAATTTCTTCACGAATAAAAGTGCAATTTTCGAACAAATACATAACTGCAAACCAAGAATGACATAAAAATAAGCTGAAATCATTATCAAATAAACACAGCAGAGATGACAAAGTTTGTTCTGAGTGGCACCATTTTGTTGGTAACATTAGTTTGCATCCTGCAAATAAATGGACAACTTCGAATACAGTATTGGCAGAACAGTATGAAGCCTGCTCAACTTCTACTTAACGAGAGAGAGAGATCGAGAGAGAGAAAAAAAAAACAACAACAAAAAAAAACCACCTGCTACACTGAAACACGTGGCAGTAGCAACTCAGCAGAAGTGTGTATTGTGAAAATACTGATTGCACGGAAGTACTGACACAAACCTAAGGTACCAATTCCAAAGAGAGAATCACTCTCTCCAGGCCAAGTGAATGATAACACAAATTTGAAACTTTGTACATTGACCACTTACCAAAGACAGCAATAGTAGTAACAGTTCATACAATCATACCTAATCAATAAAATACCTGAAAGTCATTTAATGTTGTAAGTGTTCAAAACCTGACTGGAATATTGGTGAGTGTGTACATTACACCAAACATTTTGACTGCTACTGCAACAATAGACATTCTAATTTGTTCATAGCTGTATGTAGCAACTTACTAAAATATTTTATATGCTAATGATGGTTTACAAATATTACATTGTTTTACTCCATTTTAAGGTGAATACCGGTAGTGTGAGGGTAGTGGATATGGGGAAGAACACTCTTTACTGAAGATCACTGTAATGCATGCGAAAAGTGTTCAGTTAACACAGTTTTTCAGACTTCACACACAGTAAATATTGCAGAAAAGTCTGAACTGCCAAATGAACAAAATGTGTCATGAATCATGAAATCAACACAGTAGATCAATTTACAACCCGAATATCGTACACACTCGGTCTTGAAATTGTTTGATTCAACAAATGGGAACACTCCAGGAGCTATGAGAATTCCATCTCTCAGCACAAGACAAATATGCAATCGAAATAATGGATAACCACGAACTCATCACAAAAAAAAAACAAAAAAAAAAACAACTTTTGCAGTCTGACCACTGATGTGGACGCACATTCATGATCTAAAGTCTCAACAACAGTTTGAAACTATGCTTGGCCCATTATTCGCTATGTAAATATATATATATATGCATAACAATATATGTCTGAAAATATACAGCTTAAACAAATGTTAAAAAACACTCTCTGAATGAAAAAGTATGAAAATGGCCAAAATCAAGAAGCCGATCTAGAAGTGATTAATAATAATATATGGGGAAAAAAAGTACATAGCAATCAATGCATTTTGTAGACAGTCTCTCAATAGAAAAGACAATGCCAAAGTATGACATTCCTACACTTAGAAAAGTAATTGCAACTCTATTGCGAAAGGCAGGAAAGGGGTTTATCACTAGAAATACACAGACAATGAGCATGTTGCTCCTAATAAATCTTAGGGACCAGAAGCCAATATATACTTAGGTGTCGCTTGGCTCACCATAGAAAATGACTCTCAAGCAAACATTAAAAGATCAGAACCTGTTAGGAGGTCTGGAAACACAAAAATTGTCTGTCTAGACAAAATGTATATCGTCATTTAATAGGGAATAAAAGCTGAAATTAACATTCAGAGGTGGGCAATGCTCACCGTGTTAAATTATTCCCATGTGAACTGTACAGCTATTAGGTTTGGAAACAAAACGATAATTAACCTAAGAAAGTGATCTTTGTTAATGTAAGAAAGTCATCTTCAAAAAGCACAAGATATTCCAGCAATCAATGCTGCACCACAAACTGTATGTACCCTCAAATTCCAGCACGGAATATTCGGAAGAGCTGTTGGACTGAGACAGCATCAGCAAAACCAGTGTGTGCCATCGAAACAACAGTAGATGGAGACACCAGCTCTAAGGCCCTTGGTGTTACGTGGGAACAGGTGCAGAGGCAGTGTAACATCCTTTCTAAGAAGAGTGAAATTGTTGGTAGGTGGAGTACCACAGTTCACCAGAGTGACGGAGTGTCCTGCAATCACACAATAATATGAATTTTATTAAAACATCTGGAAACAGTAAAGCAGCTTTGGGGAGACAAAATCTCGATCATCACCACAAGATTTCTTGGCTTTTTAGGGGCAAATCGCTTTCATGATTCCAGAGCAAACAGAAGAAAGTGATGCTCAACTGTAAGAGTTGGTACAATGTGATTACAATTTACCAAACCCGAGGATGTGTAAAACATGAGACAGATAAATGTTGCGAGTGTCAAAAGTCTGCTAAATGCATTTTAAAAACATCAGGAGTAAATGGTGTTTTCTCCCCCTCCCAGCACACTTGTACTCTCCCACACCCGTGGACTTACTTGATGATGTCAGCAAAGGCCCTGTACAGAGATTTGACCTGGTAGCTAATGCCATGTTTCTCACACAAAGATCGGACCAGCGGGGCAATCTTATACAGGTTGTGGCGTGGCATGGTAGGGAACAGGCTGAAACACAACAACAAAAACACTTAGCTGACATTACACAAACCACACTTTGACTTAAAAGGCACGCTAAGTGAACCAAAAACTCCAGCTGGATTTTGCAAAGCACCACGGGCCCACTGAATTTAGGTCATGCAGGTGTTTGGTCAGACAAGTTCACAGAAATGATCCCAGTTTTGCCTACTGGGACTACAACAAATCAAATTGCGAACACCTGGTCCTCACAACTTTAAAAGTTAATGGCCCTCCTCCCCTTAATGGAACGTTTATAAGAGTTTGAACTTTAACGGTGCTGTAGTCTGACCCCTTTTCCCAACATCTTACTCACTGATGCTCAATCTGGAAGTTAAGGTGGCCAGTGAACCAGTCATTGAAGAAGGAGCGTTCTACATTACAGGTGGCATGCATCTGCAGTTTCATCCACGGCTCTGCCTCATCAACCTTGACCTGCATGGGCACATGGTTCGACTGGGCAACCCATGTGAACCAGTGGCTCTCCAGACATCTGAAACAGCCAGCAGCAATATGTAAATTAAACAGACCTGCCAACCCCAATTCAGACTCTAGTGGAATCAATTCGGTCATCTGAGTAGAATATTACAAAGTTGAGTGGAATCTTATTATCTAAACCTGAAGAGCTTGAATATTCGACATCGCAGATGGGAGCAGAAGAAAATGCTACTACACAAGTCATTCAATACAAGAATGGGAAGTTTTGTTTCCCCTATTATGCACATTCTCTGCATCTGGGCCTCTCTGAACATATTAAACTGAGCTATATAAACAGTTCCTACCTCATGGCAAGGTAGAATGGGATGATGCTCCAGCCCAAAATGGGTGCGTACAGGTAGATAAAGCGAGCGAAGTACAGCATCACAAGGGCAAAGTCCTGAAAAGTACATAACACTTCCTTGTAATTTTAGCACACAAAAAGACGATCACACTACCAGCTTAGAATCAGAATTGACTCCAAAGTCATGTTAAAACTGTCAAACATACTCTGGTACACTACAGAGAGCTCAACAGTTTGGGCACTTTCAACAGATTCACAAATCTCTGTAATTAATGTACGCTCCTGCAATTCTCTGTCTCCAGCAATCAGATAAAACTTTACACTTCTAATGGCAGGCATGCTACTCCCAAAAAAGAGTTTTCACTGAAAATCTGGCGCAGCCAGATAATCGAGCCGGCGAGTCTGCTAGGGGGTCCGGGGGCATGCTCCCCCGGAAAATTTTTGAAAAAATCGTTAAAATCTGTGCAATCTGGCGCATTCTGAGTACTTTTTCCAGGAAAAAAAAAGTTTACTAAGAAGAAAATCATACCTGAGAATGCATCAACTTGGCAATTTCATGAACTTGGTTTATTTCTTCAAGTCTTTCAAGTAGACAATTCAAGTTCATATTGTCAACTTATTCCTTGGTCACACGTATGATATCAATCATGAGCTCCACTTTTGTACACCACCTCCACTCTGCACAGAGTGCAATATGCTTTTCCCGGCTCTTTGATCTTCTCAATATGATCGCCATATGTTTCATTGTACTTCAATTTCCCTTTGTCGTCTTTCACTTCAAACGATCGGCTCTGCCAATCCCACCTCCATTTGTTTTTCAGCCCTTTGTCCCAGTCACCAGCTTTGTTTCGTTGCACTATGTCGCTTCGAAACATCGCGACTGATGGCTTTCACGGGATCTACAAGCACTGGATAGATTCACAAAACTTGAAAGGCCCTTCACAGATATTCGATTCACACAAGTTTTGCCTAAATGGCATGCGGTATGCCTAAATGGCGGCAAAACCCGAAGAAGAAATGGTTCGCGTAGTTTCATTGGACGGAAACCGCAATCGGCGGCCAATCAGCAAGCAGCTTTGTCCAATGTACCGGAAGAGGCTAAAATGGGAGAAGTAGCAGACGATTTTTTCGCTCGCAGAACTCGGATCACGGAAAGCAATCCTGGAATTCAATCGGACCCGGATTTTCTCGGACTAAACGGAAATTACAATTTTTAAATTTTCATTTTCGCGGATTTCCGCGAATTCACGGAAGAGTAGCATGCCTGAATGGAATCCTGATATCTTGCCATAGACCACTCAAATTCAATATTTACAAATTGAAAGTAGACAGAAATGAGCATACCAGCCATAGTTTCCTTGTGAAGATATGGCGGAACAGCATGAACTGGAAATACACTGGGAACAGCAGAGGTGGTCCCACTGGAAAGAAGAAATAGATTTTATGTACCAACTGCAAAAGGCCAACAACAAAACAAACAAAAAAACACCCCAGAATTTTAACCCAAAATTTCAACTGAATCCTTTATTTACACCAAATACAGAGTATTGACATGGCTTCCCTATATGTAATAAACATTCTCCTATAATGTTTCAACTAAGTAGCGTTATGTGTAAATTCAAAGCATGACATACCAACAAAGAAGTAGTGGTGCTGCCAGTTGTATGGCATGCTCTTCTTCCATGACTTGGCAACCTGAAACAAAAACAGCCCTTCTCAGTCAAACAGACAAACATTGACAGGCTCTCAAAAAGAGATGCCACATCTCCATGCTGAAATTACAAGTAATCAACTCAAAAACAGTCCTCCTTTCAGTCACAATACCAAACCATATGAAACGCCTCTGAAATATTGAATTCAAATACTGCCTTTCACACACACACACACACTGGCACACCACTGTGCAAAAAACTGCAGTTCAAATGTTTGAAGTGTTAGTATGATGTGGAAAACAAGGGAAGCACTCACCTTAACAGGCATAGTGTCTCCAACAACAAACAGTGCTTCAACTCTCATGTCTGGGTCTTTGTCCATCTAAGACAAACAGCATGCAGATATTGTTGTTAACAATATCACTTCATGGCACATCAAATTCATTACAATTTTTACCTCTTCCAAAAGACAGTCTTGCGTTCAAATGTTTCTAACATTACAGTAGTGCTGTAACATTCTCTCCTTTTTTTAAAATGGACCCCCCCCCCCCCCCCCTCCCTGTAAAAACAAATAAAGGAACTAAATAAAGAATTCTGAAATACTAAATATCTGAAATGATTCACATGAACTTACCACATTGGGTTTGGCATGATGCTGATAGTGCATGTGATTCCACCAATCTGGCGAAGCGCCCTGCGTATCAAACACACTACAGTTAGTACACATAAAAAACAATACTAACAGAAGACAACCAGCCTACTTCATTACATGTATAACAGTGTCATGTGTATTACATCTTCTGCATCTTACTTGGCGCCTGAGTGCAGTGAAATTCTTGTACCTGCAGGCTTGCCATTATTCAAGTCAAATAATACTGGTTCATAAAAAAATACAAATGTGAAAAGGGTATTTTCATTTTATCACTTAGCTGCAGTACTTTGTAGTACAACAGCAATGGAACATATTATGAATCTGCTATTCTGCTATCCAAAGACACACAGTGAACACACGAACACATTTAAAGTACATGTAATTGAAGTTCTCTAAAAAGTGACTCATCTGGTGAGAGTGAGAGGGTGAGAGAGAGAGAGAGAGAGAGCAACTGAAAATCACAAAAGTTGTAAAATGTTCTCACAGAGGCCACGCAGTATTCAATCCAAAGAATATGAATCATTTTATGCATTTTCAAAACGTCACGCCTTTCATTTTCAGTGCCACGAACACACACGGTAAAAGCATGCACAAACACATACAAACACAGAATTCATTAAACAGTTGTGATGATGCACGGCAAGGGTCTGCGTCGAACACCCAAGAACTGGAATTACTACATGTACATTCCCATGAACATTTAGATGCGGCTGGTGTCTCAGAATGAATTTGAGTAGACCACCGAATTCTCAGCTTTAGAGAATAATTTTAAGATGCTGCTGAGGCCTCAGATTTCTTGCAAAGCCATGGCAACAAGTTGTTCAAATTATCCATCAGCTGATGTACATGTATTACGTCATCAAAGCAGACAAGATATTCAGGTTCTGCTCACCATCAAAGTGTTCCAGTTTTTTTTGCACACGTTTTGAAAAAGTCTCAGTGGCTAAAAGAATTATCTGTACCAGCCATGACAAAGTGCAGTACGTAAGAGGGGGCACTGCTCAGCTATTTTACAAAGTACACTATTAATCTTAAGCTAGGTTCAATTAAACACCAATGATAAACAAGCATGACAATTGGTACATGTAGCTTCTGTGTTGTTTTTTTTGGTGTTCACCTTTCAAAGCAAAGCATGCCCCCAAAAACAAAACAAAGAAAAACTAGGTTTAAAGCACAGTGGTTTATGCTTTGTTCACTACACCACTTATATACAGAAGTGTTAAAGATGGACAAAATGCAATTTAATCCCGGTCTTGCTGAGTTAATTTGTCTTACGCCAAAAAAGCCACAGAGGTAGTCCGGAATACTCCGTTCTCAGCAAGACCAGGGTTTAAGTTAAAATTCACACTTCTCCAATTCAGACGTCTCAAGTTTCAGTTCGCTCAAATGCTAGAACCAAAATACAACCATTTACTGCGATAAAGACTCGTAAATGATAGGATCAGCTTTCTGTAAGTTTCTTTTCACCTTCTAGAGAACTAATCTTACACAGAGAACTAATCTTACACAAAGAACAGCGCAATATGTAGTTAACTACATCCCAACAATACAAGCAGTTGGAACTACGATATACCACGGTATATAACACTGAAGAATATGAACTGAACTGAAACAGATGGAGACCCATAACGAAGAATGCAAGACTATGTCAGTGATGGAAGCTGTAATGAGAAGCAGAGCTAGAGGTAAAAGAACACTTGCTGTCTTATTCATGCATTGTTAGATTGTTAGATCAACAATATGTCTTTGTTAGCTCCTTTGGTAATGTGCAAATGTGTATATATATATATATGCATCCAAAAGTTCTGTGCGGTATACATTTTGGGTGAGCTGCCTCCAAGTACAGTGTCAGTGAGCTAATATATAGAGATCTACTCATGCTGATACTACAATTAGTGCAGTTTGTTTCAGAGACAGTTTGATTTCTTTTCTATTGTGGTTCATCTTTTCATTATTTTCATATGGCATACTCCAGTCCACTTCGAGCAGCCTCCTTACGCTAAAGTCTGCAAGAAACATGGACCTCCTTAAACCGTTCCAGAATAAACATGCTGGTTTTCTGACTCACACTCACAAAGTAATGTACGCCAAATGGAAACAATGACAACACAAGAGGTCCCTTGGAACATGAAAGCAAGAGACACAGCCAAAAGATGGGCAAAATCAGGGTATTATAACCAACCATAACAGGGCAATGAAAAGCGATCACCACATGCATAGCCAAGAAAATACAGGGTGGCAAGACTCACTGGGACCTGTTGAACAATAGATGGGTTACCTTGAGAAATCCAATAGTAAGATAGTGGAAGAAGTGGTCCCATTTGGATTTTTTAAATACAGATAAATGACCAAAGTCATGTTGGAGCCAACCACTCTGAGCCTGGAATCAAAGTACATGAAGAGAACAATGACACAAGGATATATATATGTGCACCATTAGACCAGTCAGGTGGACAGTACAAACACACCACCACATGGTGAGACTGCACCCGGCAAGTCTCACAGCAATGCAAGCACAGAAAGCAGACAATACAGTGGCACTGTGTTGAGAGCTGTTAGTACTGGGAGTTTACCTTAATAAATCCCATGGTAAAATAGTGCAGTACGTGGTCCAGATTGTACATATTCTTAAACACAGATATATGGCCAAAGTCGTGCTGCAGCCAGCCTGTCTGAGCCTAAAATGAAAGCATTCACAGTTGTTAGACAGGTAGGGGGAGTTGTTAACCATAAGCACCACCGGCAGAGCACTGTGTATTAATGCACAGTATATAAAACACTGAAGCAGATATTTACAGAATTCACCCAAACTGTCCAGTTTCAACATCTATAGAAATTTGCATGGCTAATTATTAAAATCTTTCAGCCAAAATTAAATGCAGCAAACTGCAGGAGAATGACACATTGATTTGCCCTTTCCACTCAGAGCCATTTCTCTGCAAGAGGAGACTGATATGTCTGCAATGAATTACAGTACATGGCGATAAATAATTTAGGATAGTTTGCTAGATCAGGGAAATTTCCAGCTGAGGTCAAGCTGTAACCAGATTACTGTATAATATATTTACATTAACACAACTGCTGTCTCTGTGTCACTGTCAGTCGACAACAGTAGCCCCTGTGCTTGTCAACAATAAACATACAACAGTGAAATGCAAACACTATCAACAACTCAGTCAACAAAATACGGAGCAGCAGCATATGTTACACAGATCCAAATCATAAAATCGTATCCCTCCCCCTCTTCTACAGTGTTAAAGGAGGTAAAATTCATGGCTGCAACACAAGGACACAATCATCTTTTTATCATTCAAGAAATATAAAATCTATTTTTTGCATCAAATATAAATGTCAATCTTCACTCTAAGAGCAGAATGCTGGACTAACGTTTGTAATCTGTATGAAACCTCTGCTCCTAGCCAGCAATGTTTCCTTTAACACAGTATGCAAGAATCAGCAAGAAAATTTACACACTGGGTCAGAATTGCATAACCTGATTTGACACATTATGACAAAGTATCTTTCTCCAGCAGTGTGTGTGTATCATGGAGAGGGGGATATATGTTTGTCCTCTTATTACCTGCACAGTAGCATTGCACAGCAGTGATAGGATGATGGGGATCCAGCCAGTGCCAAACTGACGGAGGACGAGGTATCCCAGCACCTCAAAAGCTATACAGTGGGCCAGGTGTAGAAAGAAGAATGTGTAACTTGGTTTGAACAGACCCTGAAACAGATGTGAAACAGATGACGTACAGGCTAGTTAACAATTGGTAAGTCACTGCAAATCAAGTTTTACACACATACAGTATCAGAGATACAGTATACAAGCATTCTCAATAATAGCACATCCAAATATAGAGCTTGTCTTTAAAATATATGCGAGTCAGAATTTTCTAAGCTTAATCCTATGTTTGCAGTCATCCATGGTGAAAACGTAAAGAAAGAAATTATTACAGCATTATGTTTGAAGACAAAAATGATACACAGCTCCATGCAGAAGGACCATTTACCCTGTGGAAAGCCTTACAAAGACCAGACACACTGTTGCCACCTATCATTCTTCGTAAGGAGTAACACTTCCAATACAAACCATTTTTTCTGCCGTTTCTCGGAGATTGCGGAAATCCTGTTCAAGGTCGCGAACCTGATTCTCTTCAGGGTTGACCGACCCAAGGTGAAGGGGCTTCAGGTATTTCTTCACAGCATTCAGGTCATTGTGGAATGCACGGAAAGCATCCTGTCAACAAAGTTAATCATTCAGATCAGTGTGCCAACAAACACAAGGAGGAAAAAGACCATAGTGTGATGAGTCCCCTAGAGTCAGGTGACAAGCATTGGTGTTATTTTGACAGCAATGTTTAACCATTATGTGGAGGCACAGCACCAAGTGGAGGGAGCTGGTGTTGGAAGGAGGAGGCAAGGATACAAATTTGAGGTTCCAGGATGGGCAAACCCACAATCTCTTCAAATGCGTGAAGTTTTGTCTCGGAGAACATGGACTTACAGTGGCATCTTGACCAGCGTAGTGACTGATGACACGGTTACCACCTGGGTGTTTGCGGGCCCAGCTGGTGATGTTGTACACCTGGCCATCAATAACCAGCCACTTGTCCTGAACACTGCTGTGTTCTTTAACCTCATTCCAGCTGTACGTCTTCACCTGTAAGCAAAGTAACAAACATGAGTACAGGACTATGTAAAGAATAGTGCTGGAGAAGCTATAGGGCTGCCAGCAAAATTTAATCCATCAAGCATATGCCAGAATGACCACATGAACCTGGAGAACTTCTGACTGCAAAGAGACAATGAAACCATCAATATAATACTCTTGCGTAACTAGCTAACCAGGTATCTTCTACCTTCATAGCTGCCAACCTTGTAGAGTCCGGGATGGCCATGGCACGCGCATAACATAATTTCAAACCATGAGGTAAATGATCAGCTTTCTTCTTATCCTTTTTTTTGGCCACAAAAGTAAGGGAACTTGTTGAGAGATACAGGACTCCAGGGCAGCTATGCATAGATCTGCCTTTGTAGATCAAACACATCATCAAGCATCTTTAGATGGTCACTGTCAAAACAAACAATTTCAACTACTGGTATTTTCATCACAGAAGACTGCAACACTTGTACGACTGTCATTTACCAGAACAAGACACAGTACAATGTATTGCAAAGGGATAAAAAAAAATTTTAAAAATCATTCAAGAAACATTTTGAGAAACCATTTGGTTTTATGGGATTTTTCTTCTAGTTTCAGAAGTTTTATTGGTGGAGTAGCAAGTTGTTGTTTTTTTTCTGCTGACGTGGTGAAGTTCTAGTGATTGCAAAGCACTTATCAGCTCACCTCTCTGGTCTGGCTCTCCTGTGCTCCCTGTCCACCCTTTCCCATGGTGACGCTGGTGAGTATCCTCTCTTATCCTACTCCTGGTACACTGCCCACAGTACAGATGGACTTCCCCAGTCACACTCAAGGACCTGGGGGGAAAAAAATAAACACAACATCAATATATATGTGCATTTAAAACTTTTGGTACAATTTCTTAACTGGCTGTGCTGCTCCTGTTATTATTTTTCACTGTGTCTGCATGCATGTACATGCCACCGAGTGTTTCTAGTCCATTTCTACTGCAGAGACCAGCAGCTCCACTTCATGTGCACTGCAGGAAGTATAAGTCAAGAGAACCATGATGGTGTCTGTGGAGATTTTGTACGATTTAACCAAAGATATGAGAATCAGAGAGTTTAAGATCCTACATTTCAAAAGCAGCTTGCATAACATATTTCAAACAAATCTCAAACTGGGAATTCTGTTACATTTGACTCGTTCTGACAAACACAAATCATTTCAGACATATCTTCAGTGATCGTCAAATGTGTCAGGACCATGGTAGCCATTTGGGCTACCGCCCTGAACAAAACTGGTAGCCCGAAAAAAATTCTGGAAGCCGGAGTGGCTGTTAGGTTCTGGTTCATCTCAGAATTCCTGCTCGCCATTCAGGCTAGCGCTACCGGAGCTTTCACTCGCCCGACGGTAAATTTGGTAGCGAAAGCGAGCGGGCGAGCGCATTTGACGATCGCTGATCTTTATAAGTTTATTCCACCCTCATGGGCTTTGTTGTTAAATGCAAACTGAAAGTGACGACCATCCGACCCAAATCAAACAAATGCAACTACAAGTGTATCATCATCTGCCTCATGTACACAATTCAAGTGAAAAGTAAACTACCATATTCAATACAAACTAACATCAGAGCAACAAAACATTGAGCAGATATGAAAATACAGTAAGTAAATATATGGTTTACACCAGTGCCACATTCTAGTGGAGATATGTACAATGTATGAAGAAGTAAATGTTTGCACTGCCACTGTGCACAATGTGATGTTGAAAGGTACAATGTACCAATATGGCAATGTTTCACAACAAAATATCACTACATAATGGTCACAATGTGGGACAACTTGTTCCCTAATCTGATCAACTGACACTAATCAAGGCACCTTGAAAGTTCCTGTCAACATGCACCATCAGTGAGTGACAGCAGTTAGTCAACCAACAGCACAGGTATGTTCACTCCCATGATGATTGGTGATATATATATATGTCACCATGGTCCTGCATGGAATGTGCAGGAAATACAGTCATCAGATCAAATTTGTTACTTGAAGCACAGTTTGTGGGTATGCAGATGTGGGATAGGACTTTAAAAAATAAAAATAAAAAAATGCACGTACACACAAAAACCTGTAACTGGATGCCTGGACACTATCAGTGATCACACTAAGACTAAGATACATTCTAAAAAATAGTCTGCAAAATGCATTCCATCAGCATTAAAATCAGGTAGGCTGTCGCATTATTTGTTTTATTGTAGCTGTGTACACGTTGTGGAACACCAGCCATTTCAGTGTAGAGACATGACTGTAGGCATGGGTGAATCACTGGCTGCAATCTGAATGAGCCCCTTGTGAACTTTTCAGTACACCTGTACCAAAAGAAAGTTGACACCAAGCAGACAGAGTGAGGATAAAAATAAGCACCTGTGTCTGCATGGTGGCACCCCATCAGGAAGAAATGGCCTGTTCTGGAGAGTGGCATGTACATGGTGCATCAGTCGGGGGGGGGGGGAGGGTAACAAACCTCTCTGTCTCACGTGTTTTGCTTTTTTCACATAAAAATTAAGATGAAAAACATTTTTATCTTTTTATTAAGGCAAGCCACTTTCGGGCGCTACATTTTTATGAATAAAAAAAGTGCGCGTTTTTGCAAGGAAAAAGGACAAGACACCACTATGTGCCACAACAGACTCTCAGATACCACCAGAAAACAATGTTGCAAGAATTGTAATGTATACTTTATATCAACTGCTGTCACATTTTCCTTCAATCCAGGGCCGCAGACCGAAACCCTCCTCGCACACCTGCAGGACTACGGCTACGGCGAAGCACGGCAGATACGCGCACGACGCGGCGTATCTCTATGCTACTACTAACATTTTTTTTTTTTTTCAGGGCACTCAGTCGGTGAAGACAACCGTATAGCATCAAACGAAAATCAGAAATGAACGTAACATTTTGCATTTTTACGTGTCACTTGTAACGATGGAACTGTTTGTAGCCATTCTTCTGGAACCAGCTGACTGTCGCCTTGGAAATCTCAGCAAAATTATTCAGTGATTGCAGACTTAACAACAGGGTCTGATAAGGACAGGTTTAAAAAAAAAAAAAAAAAAAGGAAGCTCGTACTTACTTGCTGATTTCCACACACGAATTTAAAGTACACAACTAAATCCAAAATAAGAAAAGGAACAAGAAACGCCGGCTGCCGACATTACATAAGCTTACCGGCAAAATTCACGTTCGGTGTGGATCGTTCGACGATCCAAACGAGGGTTGGAACCTGTATAACTAGCCTTTTTAGCCCCTTAGCTTTACGAAAGAACAGTGATTATACAGCGTGCAGGGCTCGTGATGTGTGTGAGGTCAGCTGATGCGAGGAGCCAATGAACTCTGCTGGTACATGCTATTATGGCTGAAACGTGTCGTCTGCTACGATGGCGCCAAAAACGCTGCACGGGAAGTGAGTGCACAGGTGACGGCACACAGCGGATGACCGCATGAAACAACCTTAAAAAAAAGCGTGTCGGCATATTTCGTAGTGGGTTGACTCCGCTGGTTAGACAGCTGCATCGATCTGACAAGTTTTTTTTTTTGGTTTTTTTTCTTCTTCTTTTCAGTTCAGCCGGCAGTCACGGTTGTTGTCTTTGGAATGTTACTGAGTTTTCACGGAGCCGGGTCAGCCGTAAGGGTCGTGTGCGCGGCTTGTGTTTTTACGGTTGATTTCATGGATCCTGTCATCCACGTGCATGTAATCATTCTCATCACTGACTACGACACTAGTGTGTTCGGATGCTTCAGATAACTAAAACGTAGCACTGACGGCCATTGAAGATATCCGGCCACACGGTCAGTCGACAGGAACCGGCGTTTATTACTGAGTATCGGAGCTGCGCCAGTCTTTACGAAATAAAGACCCAAGAGTCGGGTTCCTCACCGGCTTACAGTACCGCCGTTTTCAGCTCACACTGCTCACGGCACACGAACTGACTGAGGATATGCACGGTAACACCGTGACTTCACTGACAACTGAACAGCCAGAGTTTTACCGCGGCCGGGCCGACTGACTCAATTTTCAGTTCTGCAAGACCACTGACTGACCCCCCAAAAAAGAGGTGATATGAGAGGCATAAACTCAGTCGGTGAAACGCCGCGATAACTTGACTGACAGGAAGTTTTGCGATTTTTTTTTTTTTCAAGACGGTTCCGGCCGTTTCCGGCCGCCCAGTTTGTCCAAAACATTAGGCAGCGATCAATTCGTGCCAAATCGGGACTAATGTCTATTGACTAAGTGCGACGGGGGACAAGGGGAGGGCGTCGTGTACACAAGACAAAATCGTGTGGCGAATGCATCAGTGATACGTAAGCCGGGGGCCGTTCTCAGTGTGAGTTCCCCTCACTGCACTGTCTTAGTGCAGCCGAACTTGACTGACTTGACGGCTCAAGTAGTTGCCGGATCGGCCGGCACTGACTTTTTGCAGTATAGAGACTGAAGTGAACAGTTCCATCAGTCAACTAGTGTTACAGCCGGGTATGACCCGTCAGTTGCCGCGTAACTAGATTAGTTCCTGTCGATAATAATTCTATTAGCACATCTAGACCGGCTGAGACCGACCGCCTACAGTACTAGTAATAGGTGCGCTTCAAGTTCCCCACTTCGGTTCAGTGAATAATGGAATTAGAAACTGAGCCCGTAGGCCGCTGCACTATGTGCTTTTGGACTTGTTTTACATAAATAGCAGGCATATATACGGTGAACATACTCAGTGTACGTCACTGAACTGCCGGACTGGGTTCCGCGCTGTGTTGCGTAGTAATTGAAGTGCGAACGCCGCCTCAAATGCCTCCTTTCAACATGTCTACATTATTGAACCGAAAATAAGATCACCAACATTGAATCGATTTTATTCAGCACTGCTACGTGTGATCGTTCACGGCAGCCGGCTATACGGCCGGCTTCTAGTTCACCATGACGAGGCTTGCTTGCATAGACGCCGGAGTGGAAAACCGGTTTTGCTTTATGTTCCTCACTGAGCGCTCCTTTCAGTTACAAAACCTTGACAGGAAGGTATGCGAATCGATAGAAGAACAGCAGAGACGGTTCTAGCTGACACGGAGAAGAATCGACTGATAAAATGAACCTTACATAGACCAACGTGAAAAACACACATTTAGTGATTTACCGTTCTCCCCCTCCAGCCTACTCTGACTCAGTGACCACGGAACTGTGAAATAAATAATTTGCCACTGAGCAGTGCAGTGTGTGTGTGTCAGTGTGTGTGCGACTGTTTCTTCCCCAACAGTGATGCATGTCAGTAACATAGTTAGGAAAAAATCAGAAACTAACAAACAACAACTTTATGACATTTTTTCTTGTCAAGGCTTTCCAATATGTCCTGAAGTCTGGTACACTGTATTCGGTCTGGGGTTGGGCTGAGTCGCCGCGACATTCACGGGCGATCTGAGGTCACGTTATACGATAGAGGTTGTACTGACGACAGACTGACCAGATTAAAAAGCCACGTTCAGATCACTCAGTACCCTGCTGATACCAGAACACTCCCACTGGCAATATTCTGTCACGGTGAACGTGACAATGTTCAACGACAATGATAGCCCACAACTGATCCGGCTGAAGCCCCCCTTTTTTCACATGTACTTTGGACCCTGCCCGATTCTCCTGCACACGTACGTGCTGTGTGAGCTCACTTTTTTTTTTCCGATTGCCGCACTCTCTATAGTGATAGCTTAGTTATCCATACACTCAGTGACTGGTAATATCGTTACGCGTTACACTTCGATAAGCCGTAACCACCAAGGTCAATGCCAAGGTCCACATGGTCGCCGTACGTGATCTTACAGCGGTTGTCACAACACCGCCGCTCAAACAATGCGCTGGGTTTTGTCATTTACCGTAACAGGACCGGTCAGTCTGCGGTCAGAAATGTGAACTGTGTCAGTATCGCTGTAGTGGTTTCAGCCTATGTAGTCACGGTCACCAAGTTGACTCGAGGTCAAGTTTAGGACTGTTTGCGTAAATGACAAATTGTTGTACAGCCGGAATAGATATAGCATTTGTGCACTGATGTGCGGTGTGTTCGTAAACTACCATATAGAACTGGCTCAGTTGTTGCAGGGCATAATGTCCTGTGCCGACTCGCGCGCGCGCGCGCGTGTGTGTGTGTGTGTACGCTGCATCCCTCGTGGGTATCGCCGCATGCTCACCTGATGAGGGCCGTCCCATTGACCCGAAACCATGGTCGTGAGCGGCTAAAATCACCAATTCATATGGCCTAGGTTGTACCGACCATTTTCCTCCCGGTGGGAGGGGAATGGGGGCCCTATGAATGGTGAGATACCCTTAGATCTGTTAGACGTTTCAGCGGTAGGATGGTAGATTCCCCCCCCCCCCCACACACACACACACACTGTGGCTTGTAGTCAATAGGCCTATATGGCAAGGCGGACTTGTCCAATGGCATAAAATCACGCATCTCCTAGATCTAGAGAGCGCTCTCAGCTTTACTTACTTCCCCTACTTTCAGATTGACCTGATTGAGCGCATGTTTTCGGCTTTAGCGACGCCTTTGTTCATATATATATATATATATTGAACATTTCGTCGCCATCACATGATCATATTGACTATTTTTTCTCGGTGCGTGTTGTCACGACGACCTGCACGTGGTTGGTTGTATTTTCATCACGAGCCATTTCAACGCAGTTATCTGTCTGCCTCCCTCCCCCCCCCCCCACTGTCTCCCCCCCCCCCACAACAAACACCGGAAACAAAACTAAACACACCCCCCCCAACACACACACACACACACAAACCAAAAACAACAACAACAAAAACTAAAAACAAACAAACAAACACAACATACCCCCCCCCCCCCCCCGTCAAAAATAGGGGAAAAAAGAAACTGAAGATGTAGAATAGGTGGCAAGCTGTTAGGGTCAGGTTTGTGACAATACTACTTAATTCTGTCCTTTTGTCTCAGTGAGCTGGCTCAGTGAATTCACTGGCAGAAATTTCATCCGAGGTACAGGAACTGTGCTGCGCACAGGCGTGCTGTGTATGTAATAGTAGCACGTTCATTTTTACCAAAGAAACAAACAAACAAACAAAACCGTCACAGAACATGATTGTCATGTATTTCGATTACGTCCAATCTCACAAAAACGTGTCCATTTTCTTGTGACAGGCAATTCAGATAAGTTGCTTTTCACCTGTGACTGATGATGTCCTTGAGGGCACGAACCCGAGTGACAATCAGTTGTGGTGGCGTGTGGAATGATCGAGTTGTCTGTCAACCTCGATAAACCTCGGCCTCCTGAGGTTGCACTAATGCACGTTGCCAACTGAACTAACATAGCATACCGACGACGGACGTCGTGTTACATGAACGTATCAGGGCATTGTCACTTCGGGCAACGTGACGTACCTAATTACGCAGGTTTATGCAACGATCCAGCGAAACGATCAAACTTAACGACCCTAACGCTATTTAAGCACCACCATGATTATGAATATTCCCTGGAGCCACTAGCCCTTGATCTATGCAGATATATCTATATAAAGCATTAGGAATCTGGTAAAAGAAAATTAAACGATATTTGACGCCACTGACTTAAAAAAAAGAGCACGAAATACCGGAGGGCGAACAAAAACCGTCGCAATGGTTTAAAGAGTGCTGTGCTCTCTCTCTTACTCTCTCTCTCTCTCTCTCTCTCTCGGTCTGCTTATGCAAATGTGTGATACAGTAAGTGTCCGCCCATACGCCTACGAATAATTTCCAACCATAAGCTTTTTTTTTTTTAACTACAAATTGATAATCTGATGATTTAGTGATCCATTCCAGAATTTATCCTCATTCTATCGACAGTACTCTGGAAAAGCGTTAGGAAAAAAATCTCGATGTCAAGTTGTCAGGAAAATCCCTGCTTATTTGAGGCAATTCCAAATATCTGTCCAAAATGTCTAAGTTACGCCAGGTACTTTTTTTTTTCTTTTTCTTTTTTCACTGGTCAACGTCAAGCCTGACACGCCCTTTCAATGAATCAACGCCTTTTAACAGTTTCAGCTTACGTGCATGTGCACACCTATTTCATTGAATACACAACGCAGTATATTATAACTGTCGAGGCAATGATCGCGTAACTGGCATGGCAGTGTTTCGGAATTGCCTCTTAAGTTATGCAAACAGTGTACTTACAGCCTACTGTGGACTTTTGTGCCGTCGATCGCAGAGCCGCACCCGCCCTTGCTGATGACTGCTTGTGGACAGACTTCAGACTAGTTCGCGAACGTTCAAACGTAATTACCGACAGTGCACTTGAGAACTGACTGCTGACGGTACGGCCGGTGCTCGTCAAGCCCGGAACGATCGAGACGGACGAGCTCATATCAGTGCACTATATTTATCTTGCTATCTTTTCTTCAAGGTCACGTAAAGCCCTCATGCCTCAGTTTTTGATTCCATGATTGAATACGGTTTTGAGCAACGCAGGAATGCACGTATTTCCCCTGAGATGGAACGGAGTCAGTGGGTCGAAGGTCACCCTATGTGGCCTCAGACTAGCCGTCAGTCAGGGTGCCCGAGGCTTTTCGTGCATCAGACCCCTGGGGACTGAACCCTTCATATCGTGACTCCTCCTCCCCTCAGGCTAAAGCCGGAGTTTTCAAATGCAAACACACACACACAGGTAACACAATAATGCACTGATGTAGAAAGTTTTTGGACAAATAAATTATGCGAGTTTGCCATACTGTACACTCAATGTCAGTACCTCATCATCTGCATCATGATGTTCTGTTCAACTGACGATGACATGTATTCATTACACGTGTATTATGATGTTATATTCTTCATAGAACTGACAACCCACACACATGGGGAGCCGGGGTGGTCGAATGGTAGAGCGTTGGACTGCTGATGCTCGGGTCGTGAGTTCGATCCCGGCTGGGGCCAAATATTTGTGCTGGCTTTTTCACCGTTGCCCCGTCTTTGATATCACCCTATGTGGTGGAAAAGGACGTTAAACCCCCAAACCTCCACCCACCCAACCCACACACGAAACTCTAAACTGATTGAGTATTCAGATACGGAAGTACTGACTCGGTCTGCATTTCCAGCCACTGAGCTAGTCCGAGCTGAAAGTACAGACAGCCGAAAAGAAAACTGAATTGACAGAAGATTTTGTTCCATGCAAAAAGGTCGAATTTTCGGCAAAGTAAAGAAAGACTGGGAAAACTGAGCATATTAGTTACGGTTTCTTTCTTTCTCATTACTGATCATCAGTATCTTTCGATTTATTCAGTTTACTAGTACAAATGCACACACACGCACGCGCACACACGCATACACACGAGCACGCACGCACGCGCGTACACTGTAACACACACACACACACGCACAACTGATCCAGCGTATGCAAGCATTCAAGGGAGATAACATATAAGTGCAGATTGGACAAGCACATGCTATCTTACCTGCTGACTTCCCTTCTTCTGTGGCTGGCTGGCTGTCTCTCGCATACACACACACACACACACACACATGCGCGCGCGCGCGCACGCACTGCACACACACACACACACACACACACACACACACACACATCCCTCAGTCACCGTCGGCCGCCGGCTCGCTCTCGCACTCAACTTGATCTGATCATGGGCTCACCCACTCGACAAAGCTGAAAGACATAAGACAGAACACACACACAAACTTGATTGAAACTGTCACTTCATCAGCAAAAGCCATTGTTGTTTTCTGCACGATCAGAATTGAATTATGTGAGTAGTCCGCAAAGAAAGAAACTAGCTGTTCGTTCCCTTCACTGTGACCAGCATCGAGCTTTGCTGACTCCGAAATTAAGTTTGATTGTCCCATGGTATGAACCCAGCCACAATTTACCTACGCGCTAATGAATAACAATAATAATAATAATAAATAATAATAATAATAATAATAATAATAATTATTATTATTATGACCGAGTATTGTGTATGCGCCTTACCTAATTTCTTGAACTGGCCGGCTCAAAGCGCCGCGAACTGAACCCAACACGCACGCTCACGTGAATCACATGCATTCTCTCAAATCTAGTTTTGGTTGTTTTTGTTTTTTTGTTTGTTTGTTTTGTTTTGTTTATTAATACAGCTTATGTGCCTGTTGTTATTATTTGTTTGGTTTAGGTGGCCTGCTCTCGTACATTAACTGCTAATAGAAAGTAATGAACATACTAAAAAAAAAAAAAAAAGAGAGAGAGAGAGAGACACACACACACACACACACACACACACACACACACACACACACACACACACACACACACACACACACACACACACACACACACACACACACAGAGAGAGAGAGAGAGAGAGATACAAACAGACAAAACAGAAACAACAACAATGGAAACAACAACAATGCACAGATAAAACAGAACAACGTAGTCGGGGCCCACCAACACGTATCAGTTCCCCTGACTACCGGGGAGCCGGGGTGGCCGAATGGTTGAGCGTTGGACTTTTAATGCTCGGGTCGTTTGGGGGAGAAAAAAAAACCGAATTAGATTTAAAAGAAAAGTCGGGTGGAGTTGTGGTGTTGATAAAGGAATCTCTTGTTCGGTAGGGGAGCCGCGGTGGCCGAATGGTAGAGCGTTGGACTTCTAATGCTCGGGTCGTGAGCGGTTCCGGCGTATCCCGGCCAGGGCCAAATATTTCTGCTGGCTTTTTCATCGTTGCTCCGCCTTTGATATCACCCGTACGTGGTGGAAAAGGACGTTAACCCCCCCCCCCCAAACACCCACCCCGACTCTCCCGGGCCCGACTACCGATTCTTATTTCTCTCAGGCTCTCTCTCTTTTGCCCACCGTCCCTGCCAAAGGAGTGTTTAAAGACGTGGCAAGTATAAGGACCATGATGACTCCAGTTTATAGTACACGCAGCAGTGACTGACGTGCAGCCGACCCTTCACTCGCCACACCTCAACACTCACTGAGTCTCAGGACGGCGTGAGTGACTGGGTAGTGGCGGTTTATATACGTCTCCAAAATTAGGTTCTTCCACTTGCAGTCGCCGGCAACTTGATAACAACGCAACAGTGTGTGGTAAATAAACAGCACCTGGGCTGCTTTTCCGACATAATGTTCGGACAACTGCTGTTGTGAAACAGACCACGGCCGCGACGACGTCGATGGGAATGACGGTGATAATGACGACGACGACCCCTGTGATGATGATTCAATTCAGTTCCATTCTATTCTATCCTATTAGCTTTATAAATCCGGTGCGGGCAACTCGTCAGGACACTGGGTGGGCAAAGACAGTAAAAATAGTATTAAACTTGATGATATT
Organism: Batillaria attramentaria; assembly: GCA_018292915.2. Taxonomy (NCBI): domain Eukaryota; kingdom Metazoa; phylum Mollusca; class Gastropoda; family Batillariidae; genus Batillaria; species Batillaria attramentaria. The sequence continues at coordinate 3,005,341 of JACVVK020000004.1, forward strand.
GAAACTATCAGCATCACTTAAAATTCTAGCACCTATATCACATCAAATATCATATATACTTTTAAGCTTACATGTATCATATAATATTATATCACGTCATTAAGTTATACGATGGAAACGACGACGACGATGATGATGATGATGTTGTCAAGTGATTCATGTTTAGCAAACACGAGATGAGACTGATATGCCTACAAAAAATGTGTTTCTTGCGGACAAATCCAGAGACTTGGGTCGAACTTTACCCAACAAGCTGGAAATGTAAATCGTTGGAAAGAATTTCCAGCTAATCAACCAGGGGTGGGTGGGTGGGTGTTTGGGGGTTTAACGTCCTTTTCCACCAAATATGGGTGATATCAAAGACGGGGCAACGATGAAAAAGCCAGCACAAATATTTGGCCCCAGCCGGGATACGAACTCACAACCCGAGCATTAGAAGTCCAACTAATCAGCCAGAGAGAAAACAGCGACAAGAACAACAAAACAATAACAGCAACAACAATACAAGTGTTGTGTCCTTTGAACGCAGTGACTTAAGTATAAATCCTTTCCTTCTCAAACCACCAAAACTGGTGAAGATCCATGACACTCGTTCTTCTGATATACTGCACACAAGCTTCGGGAAACCCAAAAGGCAAACTGACTCTATTGCAAGAAGCCGTTCCCAGCTCTATGACAACCAGCCTGACCTGTGAAAACTGCCATTTTCCGTAAGAACTTCACGACTGGGACACCCATTCCCCGCCTCATATGTAACGTCCAAGGCATGCAGGGAGCGACTGAGCCAAAAATGATATCGGCGGTACCGACTGAGACTTATCAATCAGTTGATCCAGATGAATGTTATCTACCTCGTGTCGCCCACGACTTCCTTCTGAAGAGCCGGACGCAACAGTTGCCCCACCGCATGCCTCTGTGTCCACGCCCGACAGTTTTATGACCAGAGGGGTAAAACGCTCAATGTCAATGGACCAACCAAAGCCCCCCTCGCTGCAGGTTATTGTGAGAACTACAATCACAGGCAACGGGCCAAAAGTAAAATGATGTGATAAAGTGTGCAGCGGCTGCGCCAAGCCTAGAAATCTTTTTGTCCTGTCCCAGACGAACATAAATCAAAGGAAGGACATGGGCCAGTCCATTTTGTAAGGTCTGTAAGGTTGTCGGAAACGGTTACACCGGGTACCCAAATTATACGGAATGTAGCCAGCGGAGGCGTACCGAGAAGACTCACTTTTTCAATGTGGCGAGTCATGGGTGTTTAGAGGTCTAACGTCCTTTTCCACCACGTACGGGTGATATCAAAGACGGGGCAACGAGGAAAAAGCCAGCACAATTTTTTGGCTCCCAGCAAGGATTCGAACTCAAGACCCGAGCACTGGAAACCCTGAGTTATGATCATTTTTAATCAGCCCACACACGATCACTCGGCAAAGAACGTGATACAAGGCGCAGGAGTGTAGAAGAGACTCCGCGCACATAACATGTCGTAAACTTTACGGGGGCCCGTGGTATTGGTGGGTGTGTAGAAATGTCCCAATCGTATGATGAATTATGTCTGTCAGAAGTGAAATTAAAGGCAGCTTACAATCTTATCCTCACTGACATGCGCGTTTACTTTCTCAACACTCAAATTTTATGAACTGAAATATTTTGTTAATGAGCCTCATTGTACCCTTCGACATTTTTGTATATCACTTTCTGAGGAAAGCGTGTCTACATAGTACATCGTACGTCATGCACGTACCTGCTTTTATGTGAAATGATCATGGACCCGCCCTTTTCAGTCATAGTTTCAACACTTTCATTTTCGATTTATACAATAGACATTGTTTTTTAAACTGAAACTCTAATCTGCCCAAGAGCATTTTGTTCAAGTAAAAATTGTCATAATTTGATATAAGCTCAGCTTATCAATGCTGACATTTTGAAGTGTTGTGGGTATGCAAGCTGTTATGTTAAAAAAAAAAATGTTTTAAAACAAAATTGGCAATGGCACTGGAGGAGGTGGCATGGACTGTTTTTGAAGCTGCTACGCGCAAAGCCTAAGCACATGTGCCAAACACTTGTTTGTCGACCTTTATTAGGATCTCACTAACGCCGTATGTCATCAAAGTGCACAAGAGTCTTCGTGGAGTTTCCCATACGACCAAGCCTGCGCACGTATTATCGTACATCACTGGAATTTCAGTTACTAGATAAGACTTTGACTTACGACTACGTACAGTCCGTAACTGAAATGTGTCCTTTAGAGGGGCGACCTTTCATTCAGAACATTCGTAGTAAATCGAATAAAAAATATCAGCATGATAGCGTTCCGCCGTTTAAAAAAATATCATTTTAACAACTTTATGGAGGGGATGGGGGTGGGGTTTGGAAGAGGAGACGAGGAGGATGAAGATGCAACGCAAGTGGCTCAGCTGTGGACTTGAGGTAAGGTGTTTATTGATTCGGATCAGAATTTGTATGGATCTTTCCCAGTGTACCAGTCGTTTAAAGCTGCCTTCGATGTAGATTTCACAACGCCCACCCCATCTTATGGTAACCTAACATGGCAAGTCAAGTCCTGAAAGTGACGACATGGATTTCCGGCTCTCACAATTAAACCTACACAGACGAATCTCATAAGGGTTTGAGTCACACACACACACACATGAGTCCACATCACGTGCTTGTCTGAACTCAGCAAATGATAAGATTAAGGAGGTGTCGACCGTGCCTACTGAACAGGGTGTGTGTGTGGGTAGGCCCAACCCTTTCTCGAGAAAAGTCTTCATGCAACGTGGGGACGACAGAGAAGTACCTGAGTTCATACTTGGTGACACCCTGGTGCTTACGACATATCTTCACACGCACGGGTGGTGCCGGGTGGCAAGCTCCATTTGGTACAGTGCGTTTCTGGGTTTGGTGGCATCTCTGGAGAATTTTCGGAGTCTGGAAAGGTTGGTGTCCATATCTGTAAGTTATATACCCGATCGTTACTTTTCATTCTTAAAGAAAAAAAAACCCACTTCTGACTAGTCATCATAGTAAGTTTCTTCTGGTAAAATGGTAAATAGCGTGCACCATATCAGTACTGTCTTCTTGAAAATACGATGAATTAAAAACAACTGTGAAACCCTGAAAACCTTCCCCTGAAGGTATCTTGTTGCTTTGTTCATAATTTCAGGGGAAAATGATTATAACCATACTGACAATTATTCTGTGTTGTCTTGCTCTAAAGCGAATCATATCTTTCCTACTAGTGTTATCTGTCATATGTCAATAATTACACCATATAATAAACCTTATATACATTACACCATATAATAAACCTTATATATATTAATATAACCTTAAAGTTTGAATTAAAGGCGACGTGATAGTGATGACATAACAGGACGTGTAAAGCAGATTTATTTGGGTTTTTTTTAAAGCTCGTGTCGAGTTATTTACCGCAGATTACACCACGATGTTGACTAAAAAAAAAGGCTGATGCACAGAACGCTGGGGTCAGTGTTTTCAGGCTTTGTCGCTCCATATCGACTTTTTTTCTTCTCGTAAACACGCAAACTAACCACGTGAGATAATGAACATATGCATTTCCTAACTCAAACCATTCGGAACCACCAGTGGGCGAGATCTGGTGAACTTAAACATGGCGGCTGCGAATCTTCTTGAAGTGTTGGGCATAAAACTGGCGACACCTTTTCTTTTTTTTTTGCTTTTGTCCAACCAGCTAGCCCTCTGTTTTGATCGTAAACTGTCACTGAATACCGTGTCGGAATCTTTAAACACTGAGTGTTTTGTCTCGATGCAAGGCACTCCTGGTTAATGGCTGAAATCTGCATTGGAGAATGTAAAAAAAGAACAATGCACTTGCAGTGCGGTTACAAGTCCTAACATGAAAGTAAGTGTACTTCGAAGCAAGTGTGCAACCGAGTCTCCTTTCGATAACGTCTCGTGTTATTACCCGTAATTACCACACAGCCGGATCAAACTGCACGAAACACACAGCGGTACTGGTAAAAATTAATGAAAACTGCAGTAAAAGTTTTTCTTTATGCCAGTATTGATCTTTCATGATCCATCGAAGCAAACGTAGCAGATGGAACCCGGAAACGCTCAAGTCCCTTGAGAGAGGTGACCCACATGTAGTCCCCGTGACCACCGAGTCAAGACCAAACCAGTTTTTATCAGCGAGCATGCACCGACTTTGTCCTCTGTTGACTGTAGCAGCCAATACCTTGATAACGCCTCCAGTACCGTGCTGGTATCCACTGGTCGGCACCGAGAAATTTCACTCATGTCCACAATCGTGTGGGAACTGCCAGTCACCACCGCATGCCTCATCTTATCGGCTCAACAAAGTGTGGTTACGAAGCTGATAGATACAACACGTCTTTAATCCACTTTAACCGGTACTTGCATATCTGACATGATGAAATAGACGTTTAGTCCGCACATTTTGGTTAGGTACTGGACTTAGCATGTCATTCTGTGCGGATGTAGGACAAAGTATTGAAGATTGCGAATTGGACTCAGAGAACATCTGCGACCGTTGTTGAGTTTCTGCACCTGATATTGATTCTGTTCCGGACGTACAGGGTTTGGACAAACAACAAAGACAACACAGAAGCGGCACAGACCCGGACCCGGATGTGGATGTACACAATGACGTCAATTAGTCACTTTGCTTGCTTTGTGTTGGGTAAGTCAGTGCTATTTTCCTTATGCCTACTGAGTGTTTACATATTTGTTTATCCTCTCTCTCTCTCTCTCTCTCTCTCTCTCTCACACACACACACACACACACACACACACACACACACACACACACACACACACACACACACACACATAATTCGTGAACCGCCGTTGCAAAGGTTGCTTTCATTGAATTTTTATATTTTTATTGAGCATGTCTTGTTTATGCTCAAACTGTTTTTCTGTACTTTCACCAGTGCAACAAAGTAAATCAGTTTAAACCAACGACGCGGGAAAATGTGACTAAAATGCAGGTGCAGTTTCACATCCGTTTTTACTATGAAGTTAATATAAAAGACGAGGATATAAAAAGAATCTGTACAAATTTTGACCCAAGGATTCGAACGCAAGATCTTTCAGTCAATGCTAACGCTCACACGTCGACGGTGAAGTTCAGTTACTATCTTTGTAGTTTACACATTTGTCATTTTGTTCGTTCGGACAGTTCTTACTCTCAACCTGTCATCGACGGCAACCCAGACGACTGGTGGAACCACCGTTGTAAGTTCACCACTAGCGGCTGACACTGCTAACTCAACTTCAAAGGATGACACCAGTGATACACCACCACCCGACACCAGTTCGGCTTCAACTGATCCAGTTTCTTCAGTCTCCAGTGAGGCACCTTCATCGGGCACCACTACTGCAACCGACACGAGTGGTGAAACTTCTCCAGTCTCCAGTGAGGCACCTTCATCGGACACCACCGCAGCAACAGGCACGAGTGGTGAAACTTCTCCAGTCTCCAGTGAGGCACCTTCATCGGGCACCACTACAGCAACAGGCACGAGTGGTGAAACTTCTCCAGTCTCCAGTGAGGCACCTTCATCGGCCACCACTACTGCAACAGACACAAGCGGCGAAACTTCTCCAGTCTCCAGTGAGGCACCTTCATCGGACACCACCGCAGCAACAGGCACGAGTGGTGAAACTTCTCCAGTCTCCAGTGAGGCACCTTCATCGGGCACCACTACAGCAACAGGCACGAGTGGTGAAACTTCTCCAGTCTCCACTCAGGCACCTTCAGCGGGCACCACAACAGCAACAGACACGAGTGGCGAAACGTCTCCAGTCTCCAGTGAGGCACCTTCATCGGGCACCACTACAGCAACAGACACGAGTGGCGAAACGTCTCCGGTCTCAAGTGAGGCACCTTCAGCGGGCACCACTACAGCAACAGACACGAGTGCTGAAACGTCTCCGGTCTCAAGTGATGCACCTTCATCGGGCACCACTACAGCAACAGGCACGAGTGGTGAAACTTCTCCGGTCTCCAGTGAGGTACCTTCAGCGGGCACCTCAACAGCAACAGGCACGAGTGGCGAAACTTCTTCAGTCTCAAGTGAGGCACCTTCATCGGGCACCACTACTGCAACAGACACGAGTGGCGAAACTTCTCCAGTCTCCAGTGAGGCACCTTCATCGGACACCACCGCAGCAACAGGCACGAGTGGTGAAACTTCTCCAGTCTCCAGTGAGGCACCTTCATCGGGCACCACTACAGCAACAGGCACGAGTGGTGAAACTTCTCCAGTCTCCACTCAGGCACCTTCAGCGGGTACCTCAACAGCAACAGACACGAGTGGCGAAACGTCTCCAGTCTCAAGTGAGGCACCTTCATCGGGCACCACTACAGCAACAGACACGAGTGGCGAAACGTCTCCGGTCTCAAGTGAGGCACCTTCAGCGGGCACCACTACAGCAACAGACACGAGTGGCGAAACGTCTCCAGTCTCAAGTGATGCACCTTCACCGGGCACCACTACAGCAACAGGCACGAGTGGTGAAACTTCTCCAGTCTCCAGTGAAGCACCTTCAGCGGGCACCTCAACAGCAACAGGCACGAGTGGCGGAACTTCTTCAGTCTCCACTCAGGCACCTTCATCGGGCACCACTACAGCAACAGACACGAGTGGCGAAACGTCTCCGGTCTCAAGTGAGGCACCTTCATCGGGCACCACTACAGCAACAGGCACGAGTGGCGAAACGTCTCCGGTCTCAAGTGAGGCACCTTCAGCGGGCACCACTACAGCAACAGACACGAGTGGCGAAACGTCTCCGGTCTCAAGTGAGGCACCTTCATCGGGCACCACTACAGCAACAGATACGAGTGGCGAAACTTCTTCAGTCTCCAGTGAGGCACCTTCAACAGGCACCACTACAGCAACAGGCACGAGTGGTGAAACTTCTCCAGTCTCCAGTGAGGCACCTTCATCGGGCACCACCGCAGCAACAGGTACGGGTAGCTCCACTACAGCAACAGACACGAGTGGCGAAACGTCTCCGGTCTCAAGTGAGGCACCTTCATCGGGCACCACTACAGCAACAGACACGAGTGGCGAAACTTCTCCAGTCTCCAGTGAGGCACCTTCAGCGGGCACCTCAACAGCAACAGACACGAGTGGCAAAACGTCTCCAGTCTCCAGTGAGGCACCTTCATCGGGCACCACTACAGCAACAGACACGAGTGGCGAAACGTCTCCGGTCTCAAGTGAGGCACCTTCAGCGGGCACCCCAACAGCAACAGACACGAGTGGCGAAACGTCTCTAGTCTCCAGTGAGGCACCTTCATCGGGCACCACTACAGCAACAGGCACGAGTGGTGAAACTTCTCCAGTCTCCACTCAGGCACCTTCAGCGGGCACCTCAACAGCAACAGGCACGAGTGGCGAAACTTCTTCAGTCTCCAGTGAGGCACCTTCATCGGGCACCACTACAGCAACAGACACGAGTGGCGAAACGTCTTCGGTCTCAAGTGAGGCACCTTCATCGGGCACCACTACAGCAACAGACACGAGTGGCGAAACTTCTTCAGTCTCCAGTGAGGCACCTTCAACAGGCACCACTACAGCAACAGGCACGAGTGGTGAAACTTCTCCAGTCTCCACTCAGGCACCTTCAACGGGCACCACAACAGCAACAGACACGAGTGGCGAAACGTCTACGGTCTCCAGTGAGGCACCTTCATCGGGCACCACTACAGCAACAGGCACGAGTGGCGGAACTTCTCCAGTCTCCAGTGAGGCATCTTCATCGAGCACCACGACAGCAATAGGCACGAGTGGTGAAACGTCTCCGGTCTCCAGTGAGGCACCTTCATCGGGCACCACTACAGCAACAGGCACGAGTAGCGAAACTTCTTCAAGCTCCAGTGAGGCACCTTCAACAGGCACCACTACGGCAACAGGCACGAGTGGTGATACTTCTCCAGTCTCCAGTGAGGCACCTTCATCGGGCACCACCGCAGCAACAGGTACGGGTAGCACAACTTCGCCATTTTCCACTCAGGCACCTTCAACGGGAACCAGTGGAAGTACGCCGACAAGCGTGAGTAACACCGGCTCTGTAACCACACCCACGACTTCAGCGACAAGCGGGAGCAGTATCACAACAAGTGCAACGCCCACCTCGCCAAGCCCCGTTCCAACCTTTCCTCCCTCAACTCAGTACCCGCTGCTTCCACCAAACCTCAGTAAGCAAAAAGGAATTTTGTTGTTGTTGTTTCTTCTCTCTCCCTCTCTCTCTCTCTCTCCCTCTCTCGCTCTCTCTCTCTTTGTGTGTGTGTGTGTGTGTGTGTGGGGGGGGGGGGTCCCAATGAATTAACAGTCTAAGTAACACATTTCCACCCCGTGTTGGCTAATGAGACAGTTGAAATAATTCGCTTGAATTTTTAGATGGTTTGAAAACAAAACAAAACAAACCAAGCAGACGGCTTCAATGATTAAATGCAATGGTGAATGACATGGTTCTGTACTGTACTGTGATGAACATTATGACTGTGTACGGTGATTGCATAAGACAAAACTGCAGCTAAAATTTGTGAAAAAACAATTGATGACTTCGTAATCCTGTAGTGTGACACGTCATCATGTTGCTAATCTCTTTCCTCTACCGAGTGTTCGTGGATTGGGAACTGTTTATAAGTAGTTGTGCCGTACTCGTGTAAAATGTATTTTCCCTCTATTTTTTCAGACGGAGCTGTTTTCGTATTCAATTTTACAATTAAGAATCCTTCATCAACCGTATTTCCAGTATGGTTCGGCGGAATGAAAAACGAAGTAAGTGTGTTGTGTTATCCATTTTCAGACGAAAAGCTAGCCTAGAGGATAGATTAAGACAAATGACACATTCTTTTTTAAATCATGAAAACATCCATTTATTTCAAGACCACGAGTAGTGTTTTTTTCTAGGATGCTTTAATGTTTCTTTTTTAAGATCGCTGTTTTTTTTCAGTCAGTGTTTGTTCTTTGTTTTGTTTTTTGGAAAGCGAATGAATTCAATCAATCAGAACTTTGACATTGCTTGATTGACCGTGATTTGTGGAACTGCAAAATAATTTCATCAAAAGTCTGGCCTAAGAACCCATCTGCTTCCTCTTACCTAACTATCACAATGTCACTTACTTTTTAGATTTTCGGAGCTTTGCTACTATACACCTTTGTAAACACATGATAAACACCAAACAAAGATGAACAATTAAACAAGTATACTCTTGCGACTGTTTCAGACAGAGAAAGTTTTCCGTGGAATGCCCGGGTTCACGCATGTAAACGTTTCTCTATCCACGTAAGTACAACATTCGTATCAAGTAAGACCTTTGCAAAACTGTGGGATAATACTACATCCTAAACGCGCCTATTCCAGTCTAGAGTTTAGCTCGAAGAATCACGTGCTCTTTGGTGCACAGCGCGGCACAGGTGTAAGCCTGCTCTTAACTGGGCACAGCGCGCGAAACACACATGTGCACATCACAGTCGTTGCGCTCGGTGTGTCTACTGACTACAAAACTGAACACAGCCGTGCTCGGTGACAAACCGATTGAAGATGCACTGTCCGCCATGTTTGCGCGCCGAGTGACGTAGTACAGCCAATCAGAATCTTTTGTGGGAAAAAACAGTCACAGTTGTGGCTATTTGAAATCCAGGTTGCTGTGATGACGCCACAGCGGCGGAAATCCCCGAAATCACAACTGTGTTACAACTGTGGACAGCACTGTGGCGCTCCGCAGTGCCCAGTTAAGAGCCGGCTGTAGTGATTGCCAGCAATCTGCTCAGGTTTGAAAAGACTGTTCGGGCTGAAGCACGAGGTGTATTCCGGGATCGCTATGCCGCTTCACAAAAATGCAAAAAAGTTCTGGAATAGGTGCGCTTGTGAGTTTAACTCAATTCCTGTAAAGTAAGTTTGGGGTTGTGCACAAGTGGCCTCACTAAAAAAAAATCAGTATTAATTCGTATCTGCATAGATTTTTAAGTTTGGCTTAGTGGGAGTGTTGCACTTTGATTATACTCTTGTTTGCTTGGGGTGAGCGGTGGTCTATTAGGTAGCGCGTCGGATCAGTTTAGCCGCTGCGCTACTGAACGGCCGTCACCAATGTCATGGCGATGAAGCGTGGGTTCGATCCCAGGTCGAGCTTGTGATATGTGATACCGGTTTTTCCTGGCTGCCGGGCTGCTCATCGGGGGTTTCTCTCCGGGTAATCCGGCTTTCCTCCCCCATCAAAATTATATAAAAAGGATAGGTATTGGGTGGCGCTGCACCGCGGCGACGCGCTTCCCCCGGGGGAAGCAGCCCGAATTTCCCGAAAGGGATAATAAAGTGGTTTAAAAAAAAAACAACCGTCAAGGAACCGTTCATCTTGCCTGATTTTCGCATACATTGCCAAAACCGAAAAAGAGTAAAACAAAACAAACAAAAAACCTGGGATACGAGTGCGCGCGGCACGGGTGGGTGTTTGGGGGTTTAACGTCCTTTTCCACCATATACGGGTGATATCAAAGACGGGGTAACGATGTAATAGCCAGCACAAATATTTGGCCCCAGCCGGGATACGAACTCGCGACCCGAGCATTAGAAGTCCAACGCTCTACCATTCTACCTCCCCGACTCCCCCGTGCGCGGTACGAAATGTGCTATAGCAATCTTCTTGATTAGTATAGCTCCGAATGCAATACACTGCAGTCTGCTGGTGTGTGAACGACCCGCAGCTTTTTTACTCAACGAGTGACAGCAACACTTTACCTGACGCCTTGCCTTTCGCTGTGCCTTCAGCCGACTGTTGGCTTAGTACCAGCCTGTGAGAGATTGTATCTCTGGGTATCTCAGTAGTACGAAGTTAGACACTACAGAAAGCTCAGAACGATACTTGTTTTGGAATCTGAGAGAGAGAGAGAGAGAGAGAGAGAGAGAGAGTGTGTGTGTGTGTGTGTGTGTGTGTGTGTGTGTGTGTGTGTGTGTGTGTGTGTGTGTGTGTGAATCAGTTCATGGTGTATATAGGTGTCTCAAGTATTCTTGTACGTCGGCAGGAGAAGGAAGCGACAGACTACGGGCTCTACTCGAGCTCATGCATATTTTCATGCGGATGACGTGAACAGAGCCAACCAGACGGCCTTCATATCTAACCTCACACACGCAAGAGGCGGCGTGAATCAAGTTCTCCAAAACCGTTCCTTTCAGTTGGATACGGGAGAGTGGAATGACAACATCGCAAAGTGTATGTCCTACGCGACTTTTAGTTAAACGCAGGCACGCACGCACGCACGCACGCGCGCGAGAAGCGGCTTTGGTTGATTGTAAGAACATTGGAAGCAGGCGTTTTTGTGATAAAAAGATTGTTTGTTTGTTTTTTCTGTTCCATTGACCCCTTACGAGACTCGCGTTTAGTTGGTCGCGGTTGAACATACGAATGGGCGTAATATGGCCACTGTGAACCAGATGATCAAAGTCTCAAAGACCACACTGGAGACACTTCTGAGAGTGGTAGTGGAGCGCGTATGCGTTTTCCGAGCAACTGACATTAACTTCTTCACACACACACACACACACACACACACACACACACACACACACACACACACACACACACACACACGTGTGTGTTTTATGATCAGCAAGATGAAAAAAAAATGTACTTTTTCAGTCGAATCTCAGATTGCTGACGTGTGTAACAGCACGGGAAGCGTGCTTTGCGATCCTGTCCACAACTGCCGTGAGGGAACCTGCGTCTACAAATGTGAAGGGTTCTACTGCGGTGATCACGGAATCTGCTACGTGGAGCATTTGAACAAAGAGGCCACGCCAAAATGCCTGTCAGTATTCCATTGAAATTGTCCTCAAACTGGTTGGTTGGTTGGTTGGTTGGTTGCAAGTTTTAGGGTGTGTTGGTGTTCAGAGGTTTAACGTCCTTATCCACAACATACAAGTGATGTCAAAGATAGGGCAACGAGAAAAAGCCAGCACATTTGTTTGTTTATTTATTTATTTATTTATTATTATTATTATCATTATTAGTGGATGATTACACGGCCGGCACCGCAGGTGCCGCAGTTCCCGGGCCTGGTTAATGCCGGGATATTTATGAAAGGAAGCGTGGAATGCGGCCCTGTCCCGCAGTCCCAAACCATACGGACCTCAATAGCATCATCTTACCAGCATCATCATCATCTCCACCATCATGCATAATAAAAATTGCCCCAGCTTCCGAGCCCTCCGTGGATTCCACCCATTACCAGGGAAGAACACCGCTGGAGCCGGCAAAGAGTTGTGGCAGCAAAAAAAATAAAAAAAAAAAAATTATCACTATTATCATTATCAGCTGCCAGTCTGACGAGGTGTACAAGTACGAGGGGGCGGAGTGTGACCAGGCGGTGATGAAGTGGCCTTGGGTGGCGGGAATCGCGGGCGGCGTGTGTGGCTTCCTCGCCGTTGTCCTCATTACCATCATCTGCTGTATGTGTTGCCCGTGCTGCCTGGCTAACCGCAAGAAAGCCCCGCTCGAAGACTCGTAAGTGTTGTCGACAGATAAATGTGATACAGTGTCATTTCACACATTTCGTACCGCGCGCGAGTATTCCACGCAAACTTTCTTGCCAGCCACTATAAAGACCGAGGGAAGCACATGTATTTCGATGTGACTGAAACGTTGGGGAAAAAAGCATTAAGTCCATTGACGTCATTTGTAGGAAAAAGACCATTACGTCAGTCTCTTTCATCTTGAAATCAACCCTTTGTCTATATTGGACGTTCTGTGTTTTGCCAATACACGGCAAAGTAAAGGCGCGGTGCTTTGACCTCGGGGCTTGCGGAGTCAGTGGAGTAGTCTATTACTCGATGAAACCGTCACGTCACCATGAAAAAAAACCCAACAAAACAACAACAACAACAACAACCCGACTTTGCACCCTTCAGTTCACTGACTGGCTCTGTGACCTAAATAAGCTTTACATTCAGTGTTATCACGAGTAATGGACTTTAGTTCTCTGCGCCTTGCACAACACAGAAAGTCACAATTCTTTCTTCCCTTCAGGTACCATGACATGTCGGAAGCAGCAAGATCAAGGGAGGTTACTCCATACCCTACGACTTACAGGCGATCCATAGCGCCCAAGTTCCGGACTGTGTATTTCAACGAAGGCTATGAGGTATGGAAAACATACACTTTAAGGAACATTGAACAAATCACGTTTACTGTGTTTTGCCTGTTTATTTTTTGAGTTGGACAGTGTTAAATTAAATAGAGTTACACAGTGTTAAATTAAGCTAGACCGAAGAGGTAAGAATTGAGTATTGAAATTTTGTCTACGTACAAATGTGATAATCTGAATCGAGGCAGGCCCTAATATATACAGTCTCATGGTGATGCTAGCTTTAACAACCACTCATCTCCCCTCGCATACCTCTTCTCCGCGCATCTCCCCTCATGATTCTTGTTCTCCTGCAACCCATCAGCAGCACCTTTTGACTTTTGTTGTTGTTTTGGTTTTTGTTTTTTTGAATTTTGTTGTTGTTGTTGTTTTTTTTTTTTGTTTTTTTTTTTTTGGGGGGGGGGGGGTGTTTTGGTAAAACAAAAATCTGACGCTGGCCAGGTGACCTGCTACAGCACATTTTGACTTTTTAAAGACTCGAAAATCTGAACCAGTCATTTTGTTTTCTTTTGGTAAAAAAAAAACTCTGTTGCAGGCCAGCTACCCTGACTATTACTTGGCGCATACGGAGCCGGACTACTCCTTCTACCGTTTCTACGAGACTCCACAGACCTCCGCCCGCCCGCCACGTGATCATGACGACAGATCACCGAGGGAGAGCGGTGCTGGGTCATCTTTGGAACGCATCAACACCGAAACTCCAGTAAGTTGTAAAACAACAACAACAACAACAACAACAACAAAACAATACACGTCTGATATATTTAAATTTTACAAGTAAAGTAGAGAAGTCCTGGCTAAAATCTGCAGATTAATGATAGTGTGGACGTGTGATGTTAATTAATGTCCCTGCCGACACCCTGCTGAGTAACTTGTGCTGCTTTTCTAACCCAGCGCTGTCAACGGCTGTAACTGACATTTCGGACACTTTTGATGTTCTTTCTCCCTCTGAGACACATTCCAAGGTGGGGGGGGGGTATAACACAAATCCCTGAATGGTACTTAAAAAAATTTAACGTGTAAATGGAAAGTAAACTATGTATTTGGGTTTCCAGTGAAGTCATTTTTTTTTCTTTTTTGCAGTTTTCGATACAAAGACCAAAAGTGTCTGCAGAACCAGCGACTGAACAGCGCCAATGAGGTAATGTGTTTCCCACGTGACCAGTAGACAGACAGACGAACACAGAGCTATATAAAAGGATAGCGACGTAGAGTTAGACAGGTTAATAATTAATGAAATAGGTAAATGAATGAATGAATTGCTTTGTGATATTTGTTATCTTTTGCTATCTAAATACATGTCAAATCTGTGTATATAATTATCCAATGCTCACCTAACTGTTTTCCTGTACTGATCCAGAAATGCTAATAGCCGCAGCCATGATTTCACTAGCCAAACTGTACTCGTTCTTTGAAACACTAAAAATCAAAGATAACTTTCTTTCTACTGTTTGGTTTTCAGTTTTGTTCTTCCTGCTTGAAATCCTTTGTATCCGTCCACAATCCGTTGCTGAGAAAGAACGTTTTGGAGACGTTCGGATTTGTCATGGATACCGGTCCACGCTTGACGTCCGTATCACAACGGTGTTACATAAACAGTTCGGAACTCAGCCCGAATACTCCAACTCAGAACTGAGGTGGACTGCGTGCTGCGCATCAAAGAACACGCCATTTTTCGCTGGGCTGAATTTTGAACTGCAGAGATCCATGACAATGAATAAATCAACCTAGACGGTGCATTGGGCAAAGACCTGTCAGTGGGGGAAATGTGAATGGTAAGTTTTGAAGTGTAAATTGTTTGTCTGCCGCCAGTGATTGCTGTCTCGCCTCATGGCAAGGTGCAGTGTGTCTCAGAGCATCCACACCGAAATGACAGTAACTGTAAACAAAGATAGTACACAGTTTTCAAAGGTCTTTGTTGTAAGCATATAATCACTGTGAGTTTATCACGCGCCAACGAATACTTACAAAAGATATTTTGTTAACATGTTGAGAAACTCACGGTCTCATATGGTTCTTAACCCTTGCCCCGACCCCGCCCCTGGCAATTCACGAAAACATGTTTACAAACAAATCATTTTCACAGTTTATCACGGGGGGGGGGGGGGGGGGGGCTCCGCATTGTCGTGTACCAAAAACAGCAAAAGTAATAAAACCATAAAAGTATATTTACAGATCACATGTACCCATGAACTTCATATACCATTTCGTCAATGACTCTGAAAGTCCAAATGGCATTATTATATGTGTATGAATTTTAATGTTACCTGTGCCATATAAAACTAGTGGGAAAGTTTGATTTTGAGCACCTACCGCCATGTTTGTCTTGCCACGTACATACATACTCTAACTGTTGATTTGAAATGGCAGTGTTTGTGCAGAATGTCATGGTTTTTAATCTGGATAAGTATTTTTTTGTACTGTACATCAAAACAAGCCAGTGCGTGCTATGCACGAGAGTAGAAGAATGGCGCATGGCGTGATGCGCAAATAAGTTTGCATAAATGCAGTTATTGTATGTCAGAATCATTGATGAGAAAAATAAATCTGTGCAGAATCATGGTTCTTTCGGCGTTTTCTTTGACTACTAAATGTAAACAAACAAACAAACAAACAAACAAAAGCCAAACTGATACAGATTCTGAAGATTTATTCGTGAAGTGGTGGAGGAACCGACAATGAAGAAAGAAATAAATGCGAGTGGATACAACAACTCATTTCTACGTTAAAGAACAGCAATATCAAGTTTTCTGAACAGACAGAACAAAATCACATGTCATATCTTTGATATCATAAGCCTGACGGCGTTACACTGACACCACGAACACACAATTTCTTCCTCAACGATATGTACAAGACAATGAAACTATTTAGGGTTATTACTTAGCTTCGCTTATAGTATACATGTACCAAACAAACGGGACTACCGTTTGAATCCAAATTGCATTTCGGCTAGAAAATACTTTCTCAGGGCAGTGAAATCCCTGATTTAGCACCAGACTGCAGACAGAGAGTAGACACCAAAGTACATATATTGCACCACAAGAGAAGTTCCACGTGCTCTGAGAAACAAGTTGAACGAGAAGTACAATACCAATGCCCCATACCTTTGATCTGACAACAAGTTGTTTTTTTTCTTTAGTCACCCGATTTCGGCTCTGAAATCGGCATCGAAACAATGATCATTATGACGCGTTGAAAAATATGGTGAACCCAAGGCAGTCAACTCACTCTGTGAATTGACCCTGCAAGTGTTCAAGTCAGAAAAGCATATGACAACTGCACAAAAAGGCCAGTACAGAGACCTTATGTAATTATTTGTCAGTGCAGGACGACAGAGGCGTAAACACGGTAAATGTAAATCTTGGTTACAGAAAGTGTACGAAATCGCCGTTTTGTCACGAACAGTAACTCTCTTGCATTCTTTCCTCCCTTAGTCTCCAGTGGAAGTTCGAAATAAGACCAGTGCTAACTGGCATGTATTTGTGATCCTGTTTCATGTCCGTTTGACGGGTCAAATGGAGATCTTTGGTCTCCATATGCCATAAACCGACAATACGAAGGGTTTGGTTACGACTGAATCAGCCACATCTTGCCTTTAAAATGAGCCTTTGGAATAGCAAGACAAGAGTTACTGCGCTGTATTGTTAAAGCTGGAAATCAGATCATTGTGGTGCTGGCTTAGGTCCGTGTGACGGGTCGAATGGAGATCTTCGGTCTCCTTATGGCATACTGAAAAATACAAGAAGCAATATTAACTCTTTGACGACGAAGCACAATTTCTAACACGCGATTTCCTATAGGATTTCCTGTTAGAAATTGTGCTTCGTCGTCAAAGAGTTAACCGCGTGCGTCCATCGTAAACACACACACACACACACACACGCACGCACGCACGCACGCACGCACGCACGCACGCACGCACGCACGCACGCACGCACACACACACACACTCTCTCTCTCTCCTATAGTGTTAATTTATCAGATTTTAGGAATAATTTATTCTGCCATTGCAATACTGTTACACTGTGTTTCGTCACTACGTATAAGCTTTGCTTGTTTACGCTCATGAATTGTTCAGTTACATTAAGTTCCGTATTGCAATAAACTTGTTTAAACCAAAAACACACACTTGTCTTGAATTTGCTCCAGTGAAAGAAAAGAGAATCATTAAGAACATTTCTACGACATCCGCACACTTCATACCTCAAAATTCGAGTACGCCTGCACATTGTCTCTAACGTGTGCTGTGCACCCCAAAAGCATGTGATTCTCTGCGGTGGACGCTCGACTGAAGAATTCTTGGTCATTTTGCCATCGTACAAAAGGCCACGAGGAAGGTTTGAAGTTGTACCTTAAATCAATGACATCCACTTTTTTCCTGTTCTTCTGTGTTTGGGTGAATGCGTGTGATTCACGTAAGCGTGCGTGTTACATACCGGCGATGACTGCTGAGCCGGGTGGTTTAGCCACGGACTGCTGTCCTTGATGGGAGGAGGGTCGTAGAAACGACTCAGATCTGTGTCACTGGCCGTCGGGGGAAAGAACATGTCACTCTAAAAAAAAAAAGAAAACAAAAAGGCATTATTTCTCGCAATTGTCGTACAACACTGGCTCCCCTTGTCTAACTTCTCGTAGATGCTTACCGGGGGTGGGGGAGGTGGGTGGGTGTTTGGGATTTTAACGTCATGCTTACCGAGGGTGGGTGGGTGTTTTGGCCTATTTGGACTATAACGTCCTATTCCACCACGTATGGGTGATATCAAAGAAGGGGCAATGAGAAAAAGGCCAGCACAAATATTTGGCCCAAGCTGGGATTGGAAGAGCAGCGGGGTGGGTGGGTGTTTGGGGCTTTAACGTCCTTTTTCCACCACGTACGGGTGATATCAAAGACGGGGCAACGATGAAAAAGCCAGCACAAATATTTGGCCCCAGCCGGGATACGAACTCACGACCCGAGCATTAGAAGTTCAACGCTCTAGCATTCGGCCACCCCGGCTCCCTTGGAAGAGCAGCAAATTTCGCAAAATCTTTCATAGTTGGAGCTAAACCTGTGCAGGGGACAACCTGTATACGACATCGTCCTTCTCAAGACCAACGTTCTTTTATATAACTAGTCTGGTGCAAGTGTTAAGCCATATATGACTTCCATTTGCCTCTGCATCTTACCCCGAAAGCGGCGTTGTCATATGTTTCATAAGCCGTTCTGTGCTTGGGCACAATGTAAGTCCTGTTGTAGCCATGTTCAGACGATTCGTACCTGAAACAAAACCCAAACGAAAACATAAAGACACAGAAAGAAGACGAATTCAGAGGACAAATTCTTGCCGGGAATAAAATTAAGATGGTGTCACCCAGGAAGACACAACAGGCCAAAGAGCAGAAGCCCCTAACTAGGACATTTCTCAATTTAAAAAAAAAATTGTTAGACCTACGTGAATGTTGGTTTCTACCCAAGTGCACAGTACGTCTCAACTACTTTACATCGGACGGAAAGGGGCTGGATAGTGGAGGAGGAGGGCTGGGGGGGGGGGGGAGTGCGACCAGAGAGGTGTTGCGATTTCTTCTAAGTTTTGAACCTGTAAGCCGTTCCCGGGCCTGGTTAATGCCGGGATATTTATGACAGGAATCGTGGAATGCGGCCCTGTCCCGCAGTCCCAAACCACATGGACCTCCATAGCATCATCTTATTATCATCCTCATCTCCATCGCCATGCATAATAAAAATTGTCCCAGCTTCCGAGTCCTCCGTGGGTTCCACCCATGACCTGGGAGGAACACCACTGGAGCTGACGCTGATCGTCCGATCACTTCTACCGTCACCTCGGTAAACTGGCGTGAACGCCGTGGGTTTGATAAGCACTAAGACTCTTTTCGCCATTTCACGGTAGTATAACTCACTCTTTGTCGCTTTTGCCCCGACGACGAGACCAGCAGATGCAGACGATCACCATGGCAACGGCCAGCGCAACAAAGATGCAGACTCCGCTGGCAATGGCGGCAACCCACTTGTCTTGCAAAACCGCCTCGGCACATGTCGCGCCCGTGTAGTCATGGGCGCCTTCTGAGAAACACCTGTTATACAAGGATACATTTTTTTTAATGGTAATCTTGAAGAATAGTATACGAAATTCTGGGAGCTATTTGCACGCACTTTTTCGGGTGCTTTCGGTTCTGCTCGATGCAAAGAGACTTAAGAAACCCTCACCTGCTTACTTTGACCTCTTCTTCCCCACATGTGGTTGCAAATAATTTATTTCATTTCACAAGTAGGGATATGCATGCGAATCCAATGCGCTATTTTGGTTGCTGATCACGTCAGAATTTCGTATACTATTCTTCAAGATTACCCAAAAAATTATGAACGAATAATGATTAATGAAATATGTATATCAATTTCACAACGTATGGTGTAGGAAATTACTCATTAAGAAGTTTAGTTTTTGTAATGACTCTCCGTACGCATGGAGTGAAAGTCAAGTCAGTTTTCACAGTTGCTGTTTGCCAGTCAGAGTGGGACAAACAGGATGATAATGATTTTTTTTGTGCGTGTGTCTTACCTGCATCTGGTTTCAGCCACGCCGTTGACGTGCTCAACGTAACACTGGCCGTGCTCTGCGCAGTAGTGGAACTCACACTTGTAGAAGCACGTGCTGTTCTCGCAAATATGTAGGTCATCGCATAGGTCACCTTGCGCGTTGCACGTGTCCGCAATCTGCTGCACAACTGAAACATCCGTATCATTCGTGTCTGCATAATTATTTCCATGTTATAATGGCATGTGCAGCAGCAAAATCTTTGGTGCCTTTGGTCGTCTGTGTCATAATTCTAACCGCAAAATAGTCTTGGTTGCTTGCGCGGCGTTAAGCCCTAACTAACTAACTAACTAACTAACTAACTAACTAACCAACTAACTAACTAACTAACTGTGTCATAATTCTAATGACCTTTTGCTTTCAATACTACTGTCATAAGCGCTGTATCGTTGTGGTATTTCTCTCTTTACAAGATAGACTGTTTTCACAGAGACCTCCTGACATCTGTCAATGTTCGGGTCGTGGGTTCGATTCCCTGAAGGGAGCCTGAAACACATTGTGATGAGGTTTTCCTCGTTGCCCCGCTTCGACATCACGCACGCGTAAATAATAACGTTATTTCACACAATTTGTACTGCGCACGAGTATCCCACGTTTTACACACACACACACACACACACACACACACACACACACACACACACACACACAAGCGCGCGTCTAGGAGAGAGAGAGGGAGAGAGAGTGGGTGTTTCTCTTCTCCGATAGCAGTAAGCAATCATCTGTCACCTGTTAATCAGGCTTGCGGGAAGTAACTCTGTCAAAGGACTTTGTTACAAGAATTCACTTCACCCATGTAGAACCTCGAATACGTCAAAAAGTTAGTGACGTCAACCAGCTAGGCGAGCCAACACGACCTCATGTGTTTGGGGTTTTGCGAGCGCAAAGAGGCACGGAAAGGGTTTCCAGTACCTTCTTCATGTCAACGCGTTTGATGTCACACTGAAATAACACGGGGACTTCAAAGTTGTTCGAAACTGTCCACTTTCCTTGTCACCGAGTAGTTGGATTTTTTTCCTTCTTAGGCATTACTAGACTCCAGAGTGCAGTCCCTTTTCGGCGGGGAAAGACTCTGTGCCCCAGAGAGTGAGGCATTACTACCCGGTTTCGGTTAGCCCGAGTTTGCGTTGTTGCGGGGGCCAAGAGTAGCGAGGCTCCCGGAACGGGAATGTTCCAGCCATGGCTCAACTACCAAGCAACGAGCCAACGTAAAAACCTACCACTGAATGTGAATGTTAAACCCTCTTCCAGCCAACCGGCCAGCCAACCAAGCAACGAGCCAACCGAAAGATCAACTCACATGCTTCCACCTTGTAGGTAGGATCCAGGTCGAAGTTAGCGTCTGTGGACGCCTCCATCTTCACCTCATCCATGGTTTTCACAAGATCGTCCTTGAACGTCTTCGTTTCATCAGCACTCAGACCTTCCAGGGACTCGGCGGTGAAGTTGACACCAATCTCCAGCTTTTGATCCCTGCGTGAACATTGCACTGGCGTCTGTCAGAAATCTTCAGTGGCGTGCATAGAGGTCATGTTGGAGAACCGAAAAGGAAAGCGCATTTATTTTTAAAGGGGGGGGGGGGGTGCCATGAATTGCCCTACGGGGATAAATAAAATAAAGTATTTTTGACTTTGGGACAAAGCCACTTTGAAAACCGACCACCAGTGTATCACAAAATCTTTGCAGTATACTCTCTCTCTCCCTCTCTCTCTCTCTCTCTCTCTCTCTCTCTCTCCCCCCCCCCCCCCGAAGTTCAACATAAGCCCTGGACTCTTGGTCGGAAGGCCCAAAGCTTCTTCTGCAACTTTCACAGTGGGCAGAAGACGTTATTTGAAGCTCCATAATACCCCCCCCCTTCTCTCTCCCCCCCCCTTCTCTCTCCCCCCCCCCTTCCCCCCATGTGTCTAATTGTGCCGCTTGTTGAGAACAATCGAAACTTCTGCAAGAAAATGTGGTCATCCCTTCACCCAACGGGCAGGAAGCTATGAGATAAATCTTTCTCTATCTAAAACAGCCGTGGTGAAAAAGGGGTGGAAAAGAAACTTACAATGCTCTTTTCCGTCGCGCAGCTGGTATAACCCTGGTCCAGAAAAGGAAGGATACACAGCTGTTAATGCACTCAACTATATACATGGCAGCAAGAAAGCAGAAATCGCGATTTCGATACATTGGAGCTGTGTCTGCGTAGCGCCAGTCACCACCAGCGATTTTTTTTTTTTAACAAGAAAGTAGGTAACAATTCTGTGCAGAACTACTCAGTGGCGTAGCCAGCATGAAACGAGATCTAAAAATCTACAGAAGCCAGGCTAAAGGGGCCACTAAGTGGTCTAAGCAGAACTGACATGCAGACGAGCACTCTATCTATACACTATACGGAAAGAATCTGAATAAAATTTACATTTAGACAATATACAGTTTCACAACTGACTGCAAAAATCTGTCAAGTTAATTTCTAAATGAGGACTTACCGCACATAGATGCCAGAAAACCCTGCCAGGTTTTGAAATTTGGCCAGCAGCTGTAATTTAAGAAGTAAAACGAATGATATTTCCGTAAACCATCAGTATTCGTTATATTCAATTTTTTAAAGGCGCTGTTTCGAAGATAACTAGGCGTTATATGGTGTGACTGGAGCTGTTGCACTTGTGACTGCACCTGTACGCTCGAAATAGTATAGCCCAGAGATTAGTAGAGCTCTAGGTGCAACACGCAGGTGTTTGATAGCCGCGCGAAAGAAGAAAACTCAGCCGTCCGTAAAACGACGTACGCCATTTCCCGTTGTCGGCTGCACGAACACAGCCGTGTTCTATCAGGTCGAGTATGGCCGCAACGCTGTCAACGGCTACTGCCCTTTCTGCTTCAATCAACTGCGGGCAAGCTAGCTGTCTGTGACTCTACTCGTTCATGTGTCTCAGTGTTGATGATCTGCACACCACCAAAACAGCTCAGAGCGATCTGTGAGCCCAAGAATCTTTAAAATAGCAGGTAACATGAATGATCATCGTCCTCTGGTTAAAAAAAAAAAAAAGCATTCTTCGCAAGAGAACCCCAACCAACCAACCAACAATACAACCAACCAACCCTGTGCTTTACCTTTGGTTTCACCAGCGTTTCAAAGTCTGCCTTATCGTCCACGAAGATGATAAACGGGAAAACAAAGACAGCGCTTCCTGAAACAGAAACATCAGTGTCCAATCAGGACTTGGTCTGTGTGTGCTTCCGTGCGTGCGACCGGAATGTCTGCGCATTTTCGTTTTCACGATCTCCCGCCAAACCCATACTATATCGGTGATTACTTTCCGATTAAAAACACACCAAAAAACCCAAAAAAAAATTTAAGGTGAGGCGGACGAATGGATCTGGGAGATGTATGAGAGAGAGAGAGAGAGAGAGAGAGACTCACCAAGATTAGGAGGCTTGGTTTCATATTTTCTAGTGGTAGTCAGTGGCACAGGAGTAGTTGTGGTCGTGGTACCTCCTGCTGTAGTTGTGGTACCGCCTGCTGTAGTTGTAGTACCGCCTGCTGTAGTTGTGGTACCTCCTGCTGTAGTTGTGGTACCTCCTGCTGTAGTTGTAGTACCTCCTGCTGTAGTTGTGGTACCTCCTGCTGTAGTTGTGGTACCACCTGCTGTAGTTGTGGTACCTCCTGCTGTAGTTGTGGTATCACCTGCTGCTGTAGTTGTGGTACCGCCTGCTGCTGTAGTTGTAACGCCTGCTGCTGTAGTTGTGGTACCACCTGCTGATGTAGTTGTGGTACCGCCTGCTGCTGTAGTTGTGGTACCGCCTGCTGCTGTAGTTGTAACGCCTGCTGCTGTAGTTGTGGTACCACCTGCTGCTGTAGTTGTGGTAGCGCCTGCTGCTGTAGTTGTAACGCCTGCTGCTGTAGTTGTGGTACCACCTGCTGATGTAGTTGTGGTACCGCCTGCTGCTGTAGTTGTGGTTACTCCTGCTGCTGTAGTTGTGGTACCGCCTGCTGCTGTAGTTGTGGTTACTCCTGCTGCTGTAGTTGTGGTACCGCCTGCTGGTGTAGTTGTGGTACCGCCTGCTGGTGTAGTTGTGGTACCGCCTGCTGGTGTAGTTGTGGTACCGCCTGCTGGTGTAGTTGTGGTACCGCCTGCTGGTGTAGTTGTGGTTACTCCTGCTGCTGTAGTTGTGGTACCGCCTGCTGCTGTAGTTGTGGTTACTCCTGCTGCTGTAGTTGTGGTACCGCCTGCTGCTGTAGTTGTGGTTACTCCTGCTGCTGTAGTTGTGGTACCGCCTGCTGCTGTAGTTGTGGTACCGCCTGCTGCTGTAGTTGTGGTACCGCCTGCTGCTGTAGTTGTGGTTACTCCTGCTGCTGTAGTTGTGGTAGCGCCTGCTGCTGTAGTTGTGGGTCCGCCTGCTGCTGTAGTTGTGGTACCGCCTGCTGCTGTAGTTGTGGTACCGCCTGCTGCTGTAGTTGTGGTAGCGCCTGCTGCTGTAGTTGTGGTACCGCCTGCTGCTGTAGTTGTGGTAGCGCCTGCTGCAGTAGTTGTGGTACCGCCTGCTGTTGTAGTTGTGGTACCGCCTGCTGCTGTAGTTGTGGGACCGCCTGCTGTAGTTGTGGTACCTCCTGCTGCTGTAGTTGTGGTAGCACCTGCTGCTGTGGTTGTGGTACCGCCTGCTGCTGTAGTTGTGGTAGCGCCTGCTGCTGTAGTTGTGGTACCGCCTGCTGCTGTAGTTGTGGTACCGCCTGCTGCTGTAGTTGTGGTAGCGCCTGCTGCTGTAGTTGTGGTACCGCCTGCTGCTGTAGTTGTGGTACCGCCTGCTGCTGTAGGTGTGGTACCGCCTGTGGTAGTTGTGGTACCGCCTGCTACTGTAGTTGTGGTACCGCCTGCTGCTGTAGTTGTGGTAGCGCCTGCTGCTGTAGTTGTGGTTCCTCC
>JACVVK020000004.1:3035000-3050000 GCA_018292915.2 Batillaria attramentaria
TTTGATATCACCCGTATGTGGTGGAAAAGGACGTTAAACCCCCAAACACCCGCCCACTCACCCTTGTTTGTGGGGGGAGGGGGCGATTTAGGGTAATTTTCTACCAAAACTTTAACGGTGTCCTTTGTATTCGCGGTCTGGTCTTTTCAACATAATTGGTAAACTACTAATTCTTGGCACTCAAACACGAGTTGGCCATTCAGTCTATTAGGAAATATGTAAGTAACCCGTATGCAAGTTTTAAGTTATGGCGATAAAATTTTAACGGTCGTTCATTTTTTTAATAGGTGGGGAAAAAAACGCATTCCAGTTAAAAGTCTGGACCTGCAAACTGACAATTGCAAGTAAGGACTGCGAGGTGAAAAAAAACCCCAAAAAACACGTATTTTAAAATTATTTTGTGCGTGCGTGCGTGCGTGCGTGCGTGCGTGCGTGCGCGCGCGCGCGCGTGTGTGTGTGTGTGTGTGTGTGTGTGTGTTTTCGGACCACAAAAGTACTTAAAGACTTCTCGAAAAGCTCTGACAGATTGACAGTTTTCTGATAAACACGGCCAAGAAAAAAAAATATATATATATAACAACAACTACGACAAAAACCCGACGAAACAGCTTTTTGAGTTTTAACTGTCAATGTCTAAAAACACGAACATGAAGTCAAATATCATACTCTACTTCTCACATAAAAAAATCAATATTACAAAGCACACATAGTAATTATTTGGTCACAAATAACTACACACTCACCTCACACAGAACTCCGAAAAGATCCCTCTCGAAAAATGTACCTGCGGGGCAGCAGTAGCCGGCCGGGCGGCTAAAACAACCGATGCACGCACAGAACACTAACAATACTGACGTCTGTTATTATATAGAGTGCCGCCCCACTCACTCTTGTCTGCGTCACGAAATGGCCGGAGGCTACGTATACCCCGGGTATTGTTCACTGAACAAGCGACTCCCGGGTAGGGTTTTAGGGTGTGGCTATGCGGATACGGTCTTGCCTCTCGCGGCCAAGTGATTTACAACCGTGCGCAAAAGAAACGCGATGTCAGTTCAGCCTGTTGGGTTGGTCGTGTGGTTGGAGAATTTGAAAGGTGTGCTAGTCGGTTTAAAAGTCTGTTGGAATGGTCTTTGGTTCCCATGTGTAACTAGAACTAAGGACACCAGAGACACCTTACTTGGTATGATGATTAACAGTGATAAGAGCTTTACAAACATACTCTTTTGAATAACCTTGACCCATGTAACAAGGGAGCCATGGAGGCTTCTGCCTCTCTTGTTTGTTCTGCTGACATACATTGTGGAAATCATAAGGCCAATACGTTGGAAACAAGCATAAAGGACAACAGACAAAACAACTCGGACGTTCTCTTAGCGTGTTTTGAACCATTTGGCGTTCTGATTCCCCCCCCCCCCCCCCCCCGAACGCCCGGGCTGTCCTTTTCGTTCTGGTAAGTGCATCCTGGAGGCTTGGAAAATTGAGACAAGTTGCTTTGTATTTTCCGCTAAACGTTTCCCTCTTTTGGCTGTGTGGTTGCTGTTCTTGTGTCATAGAACCTAAAATGTCCTTTTGAAGGACCACCCCTCCTTCAAAACAGCGATTTTTTTTCTTGATTGTTTTTAGGTACGCACTAATTTCTCTCTGTCTTATAGCTTTGTAAAATAAAGACCACTCATTAATTCATTCATTATTTTACAAAGCATTATTTTATGATTTAATTCATTCATTCATTATGGACCAGAAAGGCTCCTAACTATTTATCCGACTGTTGCCACCGCTCAGCCTCCCGATATGGCAGTTCAAACAACCTGTGTATCATTCCAAAGCCGCGAATTGACATTTTAAAAAGCAGTCTTTCATTCTCTGGAGCGGCATTATGGAACAGTCTTCCAGCCCATGTTAAACACGCATACTCTAACACAAATTTCAAACAGCTTTTATTCAAATATCTCATGTCACACGATGTTTAATCTTCCCAAGGTTTATTCTCGCCCATTCCTACACTATGATGTATTGACATAATTGGTTTGTTCATCACGCTTCCTAATCTGTCTTATTAGAGTGTAGTTTCATTTCCTATGGTTTTATTGCTATTTTGCTTTTTTCCTGTTGCATTACATATGTGTGTGTATTTTTCTGTTTAGACAGATACTACTAGAAATAGCAACGGCAGGCATGAAAATTGACCGTTTCACGTTAACTACCTCTACCGTTGGAAAATAAAGTTTTCTTGATTCTTGACTCTTGATTCTGTCGTTTCCCCCAGACCACTCTATACCATCCAGGCCGTGGAATGGCGGACTTGGTAAGGTATGCATGTCGAAGAGTTGACCGCGTCCGTACTACACGGGGTTCAAGGTATCACATGACATCCAGGCATGCATCAAAGGACGGGAAAAAAATCTCCCCCCCCCCCACTGCCCCCCCCCCTCCCGCACACACACGCAGGAAGGCGCACACACACACACACACACACACACACACACACACACACACACACACACACACACACACACACACACACACACACACACACACACACACAGAAACAAACAAACGAACAACAAGAAATAAACACACGAAACACCAACAAAAACGACGACATCAACAACGACGGCAACACAATAAACAAAACAAAAAACTAAAGAAAAAAAACCCAACACCATAGCGCACCTTTCAAAATGTCGCGTTTCTTTTGTGCAGTGCTTTACGTATGGCTTGAGAGACAGAGTATCAGTGGTACGTAGTGATTCACGACCCAGCTAACGACCTACCAGATTATACAGAATAACGCCCGTGCGTCCGTAGAGAAGATTTGACACTGCTCTGTGCTTATGCCTGTATACCGGGCACGCTACTGGGGCCAGCAAAAAAACATATTTTATAGTCATAAAGAGCTGCAAAACCGAGCCTCCCAGACAACAAAAATCCGATAAACCTCATGGTGCCAGCTTCGGGTCCTCCTGGGCTGACCCAAAACTCATGGCTAGCACTGCTCACGCCGGAATAAAAGAGACTAAACTCCACTTTACGTCGTACATTTAGGGGATCCACGAGACTGGTGGCCGTAAGTACTGGTTTCCCAAAGAAACACGCTGTAACAATATGGATACACGATTTTTTTTTTATTAAGATAAAGAAGAAGAAACCCGACACGGGGAGACCCAGCTAATGAGTATTTGCCGTGTATATGATTAGTAGGGTAGAAATAGGTTTTACTGGTGCTGTTTTTAGGTGTCTCTCTTACTAGTCTTAGGGTAACCCAGTCGGGTCAGTTACATGTGCTGACTCGAACGCTGTTGGTTGTTTTGAATGTACAGCTGATGGTCTAAATGCGAGTTTCCAGCACCCCCCCTCCCCCCCAAAAAAAATAAATAAATAAATAAATAAAAATCTGAAGGAACGGGCTCTCGGCGCGGTCGGAGCTATCCTAACTGGGCAGTCCAGCTGAACACTGTTCAATTCAAACAGGTCAGCCACGTTTGCTTTATCCTTGACTGTGATGGACAAGTTACACACACACACACACACACACACACACACACACACACACACACACACACACACACACACACACACACACACACACACACACACACACAACAGTCCAAGGTTGCACAGGTACGGGAAATGCGCAACGTTAGGATAAAGCTCTCTTGTTCCCTGTTTTTATTTTTGTATTTACTTCCGAGGCTCGAGGTCGAACTGACTGACACCGATCTCATCCAGCACGAGGTGAAACATGTTAAAACATCCAGATCGGAGCAGTCTGACTGCGGGTCTCCCCATCAAGCGTTCTAACATGGGGTTGAGAGAGCACTGGACCGACGTATACTATAGAACAACCTGACCGCTCCGTTTCACCCCATACCAGGCTGAAGAATTCAGATCTAGCTTATCATTGAATGGGACACGCCCCGTTGATTGAGCACCGACCTCTTTGTAGTTGCCAATCTCCACTGGGGGGTGTAAGTCAAAATGGACGCGGGTGTTTCCGGTGCTACTCTGCTTCAAAAGTTTCGACGATGCTTGATCGCTCACGTAACGCCATAATTATGTTCGACATGTGAGCATGCGCACGTCTTCGCTGTGTAGTCACGCGTTAGTCAAAGGCGTTGTCAGTCTGGTTGATAAACGGTCGTTTTCTCAGTTTCACGCTGTCAAACCGTACTCCGTTGGAACACTTGATGCGGTCGGTGGTCTAGTGGTTAAGAGACTTCGCCACCAGTGCGAGAGGTCAGGTTGGAGTCCCACTCGCGGCGAAGAAATTTTCCTTGTCGTACTTGGCACCGTCCATTCGGGCCGATCGTCGGCGTTCCCTCCACGTACCCCCCCCCCCCCCCCCCCCCGCTTTGAAAACGTTCAGCCCGCAAAATTAAACAATAAATGCAATGCTAAATTCCGAAACTTAAATAGCTGACCTGATTCTTCGCACCACGCAATTGTAATGTGTTCATGCCCAGTGTATGAGAGGATGCGTGTGATTCACGTGAGCTAGCGTGTTGGGTCCAGCTCGCGGCGCTTTGAGCCAGTTCAAGAAACTGAGTAAAGCGCCCTCACACTTAAATGCACAGTTATTGTCATTATTACTAACAGTTGAAAATGGAACTCGGTGCTACTGCTCGGAAACAGTATCTGGTGGTGCTGTCAAGTTAGCAGCGGAGTACCACCGGAAACACCGCGACCATTTTGACTGCACCCCGTGGTCTCAAGTAAACCCACACCACACGGTGGACATGACAGGCAGGTACAAGAGATAAGACTGACGATTTTTCGAGACTTGGGGGCACTCAGGGCGAAAGGGTCTCAATATGGGCGGTGAGTGAGTGAGTGAGTGGTGTAGTGTTTGGGGGGTTTAACGTCCTTTTCCACCACAGACCGGGCAACGATGAAAAAGCCCAGCACAAACATTTGGCCCCAGCCAGGATTCGAACTCACGACCCCAGGCATTGCAAGTCCAACGCTCTACCATTCGGCCATCCCGGCTCCCAATATGGGCGGCGACAAAACAAAGAACAACAGTATGCATTTTGAATGGAGGGTCAAAGTCAAAGTCAGATTTATTTTCCGACTCACTGGAGGCATTGGGGAAAAAAAAAAAAAAGAGAACAAACATTTATATATGCATTACAGCTACTTGTGGCATAATCCTTACATACACATTAACATTGCCCTCACAAAGGAACAGTACTACAGTATGACGAATACACAGGTTTACCGAGCACGTCATCCATTACAAACAATATTAACACACCAACACTAAAGAAAGGAAAAACTGAAATTACAGATTCAAATTATGTGTGTGTGGGTAGAGGGTTGGAGCATATAGTGGTGGGTGTACCGGTTAAACTGATGTGCAAAAATATTGATGTGTTTGTAGGCACTACACCACTGTCTAGCAATTTTTATAAAACAGCTATGATCTATTTGTGATTAACCACTTCATGAGGGGGGAATGCCACTTATGAAGTCTGAAGGCGCGTGGGTGGTTGGGTGTTTAGGAGTTTAACATCTTTTTCCACCACGTAAGGGTGATATCAAAGACAGGGCAACGAGAAAAAGGCCAGCAAAAATATACTTGGCCCCAGCCGGGATTCGAACTCACGACCCGAGCATTGAGAGTCCAACGCTCTACCATTCGGCTATCCCGGCTCCCCGAAGTCTGAAGGCTGTTTGCCTAAGTGAAGCTTCATTTGAGCATGGAGACCGTTTTCTTAACTATGCGGATTATAATATTAGAGAAATACGGCTTCCTTTGAACGTGCCATGCTTTTGCTGGCCGACTCTGACCGTGGACGTTATAGACTAGCCCAGCTAACGCCTTCGCTTTAAAAGCTAGCTAGCTTAGAGCAATATTCCCTCGGTGCGGCTCTTTGCGGTGGTCTGTTGTATTATATATCTCAGACGTAAGTGACTGTTTTTGATGCACGAGTTCTGCGCATTCGATGAAGAGTTCGCCCCACAACGTTACGTTAAGTAGCGAATGGAGACTTTAGTTTAGTATAAGTGTACTTGCCTCTTGCGCCACGATTCACCACGGCTGTTGTCTGAAATATTCACATTACTGCTGAGGACGTGAATACCGAAGAACTTCATGTGGCAGGAGAAATGTTTGTGTACACTAATCATTGACAACTACTTTGAAACTTATTCGGACACTCATGTGTTGTGAACTCCCGATTTGACGGAGGAAGAGGAGAGAGGAAGGGGGCGCCGGCGGGAGGGGGGGGGGGGGGTAGTGGTGGAGAGGAAAACTCGTGAACCAGCCGTCAATTTGTGGTTTCGTTCCGGGGTTATGGAGAGGGCTGGGTAGAAAGGGATGTGAACTCGTCACTCCCGGGGTGTAGGCTACACTCGGCCCGGACATGTTTCATGTCTGACATTTACACCAGGATGACGTAGGGACAGTCACGCGGCGTCCGCTTTGTGTTTACCTGTATATGAATTGTGTTCATGCTCGTCAACATCTGATCCAGCGCGACATAGAAAACGACCAAAAGAAAAAATCAAACACACACACACACACACACACACACACACACACACACACACACACACACACACACACACACACACACACACACACACACACACTGCCACACAAGTAGCGTAGATATACATAAACAAGAAAAGCATGACATCAATGAATGTGTCCAATGCTACATAAAGTACGAACGTGATCATTACAAGGTATTTACTAGATACTCCAGTAGTCTGGATTTGAACGTTTTAACCGATGGCGCTGATGTGATGTGTTTTGGGAGTGTATTCCACATGTGTGCCCCTGAGTAAGAAAGGGAGGTTTTTAAAATATCTACGCGGGGCTTTGCACTACGAAATCGTTTCTCAGTGCTCCGTACGGCATGTGCAAATGTGTGAATAGACTAGCGAGATAAGAGGGGGTTTTGGAAAGTTTTATTTTCTGCATTAGCACCATTTTGTTAAGTTTGAGTTGCTTTCGTAAGGGAAGGATGCACAACGATTTAAATTTGTCGTCGGTGCTGAGTGAGCACAAACTCTTGTTTATAGTTAGTTAAATCGCTCTGAGAGAGAGAGAGAGAGAGAGAGAGAGGTTTCAGGTGGTGAGTATTCTCTTTTCAACGGCGGTCAGCTGCTACTATCGTTCTTGATATGTATGTACATGTATATATGATTTTCATGGATGAAACGAGAAGAGACGAGACGGTATATTTTCTGAGATGAGACGAGACGAAACGAAACGATGTTTTCCTTAAGATGAGACGAGACCAAACGACATTTTTTTCTGAAATGGGTCGAGACCAAAAGATATTTTTCTGAGAAGAGACGAGACGAAACGACATTTTTCAGAGACGAGACAGTATGCTTATGAGACGAGACCGGACGAAACGATATATTTTTCTGAGGCCGAGACCAGACAAAACGATTTTTTTTATTTTAGGACGGGACCGGACGAAACGATTTTTTTTTTCATGAAATAAGACCAGACTAAACAAGACGAGACAAGACGAGACGAGACGAGACAGATTTTTTTTAAAGATGAGACTGTGATGATACGATATAAAATGAGATGAGACGATACGATATTTTCCATAGATACGATGGGGTACGATTCGAGAAGAGACGAGACGTAAATAAAATGACACAACAGCATTTACGTTATCTCGTAATGGAAATTTAAATTTGTGCAGCTGCGTCGGGGAAGCCGGGGTGGCCGAATGGTAGAGCGTTGGACTTCTACCGCTCGGGTCGTGAGTTCGTACCCCGGCTGGGGCCAAATTTTTGTGCTGGCTTTTTCATCGTTGCCCCGTCTTTGATATCACCCGTATGCGGTGGAAAAGGATGTTAAACCCCCAAACCCCCACCCCACTCCCGCAGCAGCGCCGTACATATATCTTCTGTCTGAGTGATAGCATACGATACGATACGATCATATACTAGACGAAATAAATAGGCGAGACGGCACGAGACCAGACAAAATAAACGACACCACAGACTTGAGATTACCTCGTAATGGAAATTTAATAGTGTGCAGCGGTATATCAACCGTCTGGACCAGTGACAGCATGAAGTAAACACGCACATGTCTTCAAGTTAGCGTTGGCTAGGCGTGATCGGTTGGAATGGGCGTGACACTGACTCAGGGGTCGTGTTTCTCCGCTCTTCACACAATGCAGTTCACTAACTCACCCGCTCGCGTCACTCAAAACAGATCTGGAGAGAAGGCTTTCAGCACAAAACACAAGGGGAGGTCGGGTACATTTTTAGACGGGTATATAAGGCGGAATAAGAGGTGTATACGACCACTGGCTCGTGCCGGGTGGAGACAGAGCGTTGTCTGTTGTACAACGCAGTAGCACACTGCTGCCCGGCTTTACGAGCGAGGTCCTGGGTTGTTTGAGTGGGGCGGGTGGCTTAATGTGGGTTTTAGAAAAACAGCGCGGGCGTGACTGTAAAGCAGTTTCTGGGAACTTGTGCCTTTCCGTCAGTATCCTGTAGAACGGGGGGGGGGGGGGGTGTTTGGGGTTTTTTTCGTCCTTTTCCACCACATAGGGTGATATCAAAGACGGGGCAACGATGAAAAAGCCAGCACAAATATTTGGCCCCAGCCGGGATACGAACTCACGACCCGAGCATTAGAAGTTCAACTGATGCTCTACCATTCGACCACCCCGGCTCCCCGTATCCTGTAGAAGTTTAACTCTTTCATCGGTTTCAGACGAACAGCCGCATATATCGATCGTGAATTTTTTTTTCACACAGCATGACTATCAACAAAGATATTTAAGTTTGAAAGTTAAAATTTCAGCAATGACTGCATAAATATGTTAGTAAACTACTCTGAAAATTTCAAGTCTGTATCATGTTTTGTTATTTTTTTTAATGATTTTTTTTCTTCTGAACCTCACAATTTGGCCCGTCTACAGGGGATGACCATCGACGTATAGAGATATCTCTTTACGTCTGTGGGGATGGCTGTGGAAAAATCGGCCCGTCTTGAATGAGTTAAACTAACAAAATAGTCATTGTAGGTACAGCTCAAATTCAGTCGCGAACAGAAAAATTGACTCAGTTCCTATCAAGTATGTTTGGGGTTATGTGCCAGTGACCTCACGAGAAAAATTTTAAATTTGGCTTAGTGGGAGTGTTGCACTTTGATTCTACTCTTGGTTGCTGCAGCAAGAGCAGTCAAGGAACCGTTACTCTTGCCGGATTTTCGCACACAGGGCCACAAACCAAAAAGGAGTACATGGGATACTCGTGCGAAATGACATTGTGCTATACCAATTGCGTCATGTATGCTTTCCAATAATACAAAAGGCATACGTATGGTTTCCTGCGAGCGTCTGTGTTGGCATTTTCAATCTTGCAGAGAAAAGGAGCAGTAAACTAGAAAACAAACGAAATCCCACTTTACCACCAAACATAAAGACGCTGATGCAGACCTTAGCTACTGTGACACGTTGAATTTGATATATGATTTTCCCCCCACTTGAACGGGAGGGTGCATAATGGTGTGTGTGTGTGTGTGTGTGTGTGTGTGTGTGTGTGTGTGTGTGTGTGTGTGTGTGTGTGTGTGTGTGTGTGTGTGTGAGAGAGAGAGAGAGAGAGAGAGAGAGAGAGAGAGAGAAACGTTTGCATATAAAACATGAAGTAAGCACACAAGAGAATCTAGCGTCCTTTACTGGAAATTTGAATCAACAGAAACTCAATCAAACACATTCCTTGTGAAAAATTATTACAAATTGTGAACCTCGGTATCCAGCTGAATTAACTCAGTCGAATCTTTCTGTACAATGATACTTTAAAAAAATATTATTTCACACACACACACACACACACACACACACACACACACACACACACACACACACACACACACACACACACACACACACACACACACACTGCCAGTTGTATCACATCCGCGTATGACCACGAGGCAATATAATTTATAAAATTGTATAGTTGTGTGTCAATTTGTAAAAAATAGATATATGTACAATCAAGACAAAATGCAACATACACGTCTTGAATAAATGAAACATGTGCGAAAAGGAAAACAACACCCCCCCCCCCCCCTCCCCCAAATAAAATAAAAGAAATAAATAAATCAGCAAAAATGTTTTTAAAATCCTGCGGATGACATACACAGTATGTAAAACAAAGCGGTTCTCCAACCCCCCTCCCCCCCCTCCTAAAAAAAACACCAAACAAACAACGAAAGACAGGTGGTGAAAATATCACCGTTCATGTGAGATACGTGTAGTTGACAGCAGACAATACCCATACTCATTTTCACTTTTTTACTCTGTACGCGCTTTTCCCTCAGTCTGGAGTATACATGTGCCTTTATAGGTCTTTGCTTTTATTGTACACGATTTTTGTCATCAGTATGCACACACAAACATCAGTTACTCTTGTGGCCTGTCGCTTCGTCTGATGTCCCATACATGCTGGTCTCATTTCCTGACGGTCTGCCCAGTGAGCGCCATACGAGTTCCTTCCCCTGTTCGCAAGATTTCGCCACGGTTAGGCCTTCTCCGTCGGTCTTTGGTATCGCTTTCCGGGACACTACATTTCTGTTTTGGGCCGGACTAAAAGCTTGGGTCTCCTGATGACGAACTGTGCACAGAGAAACAACAAAAAAGACATCATTTTTACACATGAACGGCAATATGAATTTGTCAGCAGCAGACGAAACCTCGGACTTTCAAGTCAGTGTCAGCGGATCAGAAGGACCCATACAGTTACGAATCTCACAAAATCGGTTCAGATTCAAGTGCAGACTCGTTTCCTGCACCTGTGCACAGGCGTGCATTATATCATGTTTTGCCTTTTGAAGAATAAGAAAAAAAACCCCGATAAGGTTGAAGTTTAAGATTAAATAAATAAAGAAAGAAATGAACAAATAGATAACTAACTAACTAACTAAAGAACTAACGAACTAACTAACTAAGTAACAAAGGAAACGAATAAATGAAAACTCCCTCGTGGAAATACTCATAAACACATACTGGTATATCGGGTTGAATTTGTTTTGGGGGGTTTGTTTGTTTGTTTGTTTGTTTGTTTGTTTGTTTGTTTGGCCACGGGCGACTAACCGGTCCTTCAGCGAAGTCTGACAGCATGGGAGTGGGCTCCGATGGCAGGCCGTTGTCAGGAGGAGACGAGTCATAGAATCGGTGAAGGTCCACGTCACCTCGTGGGGTGGGAAACAATCCATCAGCCTGCAGGACAAACGGATGTAAATTGTCGACCTCTAAAAGCTTTACATCAAACATTATCAACGTGGTTGGCTAACTTCATTACGCCCTACCAGCAGTGTCTTTTGAGAATTAGCATGTACAATGTAGCCCACGGGCCCGTAGCCGCGCCCTCTGATTCTCAATAGCAACCTGTCTGATGGCCTTCTGCCGTGCAAAGGCACAACAGGGAAAGTCCATGGCGTTCATTTGGTGGAAAAAGGAGTGGTTTTAAGATGAAAGACGTTGAGGTAATGGTCTTTTTCCACAAAATGACGTCATGGATTAACTGTGTGGTCCCATTACACGGCAGCTGTCTCAAGCAAATCGAAGGTTCCCTGTCGTCGATACAGATAGAAAGAAGAGAGATAGCACGTTTTGGCAGGGAACCCTCGAATACTCCGACAGACAATCCCACACCGACACGTGATAGACTGGTGCACTGTAATTGGCCGCACTGACTTGTCAATCAGAATCTGGCTAGATGTCAATTGCTGTAAACGGTGTCTAGTGAGAAGACGCTGCAAGAGATCTTTATCTAGACTGAATCTCTCTCGCACCTGAACGTGGATGTCTCATTTTCATTGAGTCACAGAAGAGATTTGTAGCTTTGTATGTCTGCTTGCCGCAACAGCGGTAGTTCGAGTCAGTGAAACCAAACATGCTATTGCCAACGCCGCTGACAGACTTAATTGCTTCAATACTTCATCATCGTCATGGTTATATTGTGACCTCCTCTCGCTGACTGGTGTTTCGGGTGAAGTTTCATTAATTCTATTGTCCAAGTGTCCAGGGCACGTACCTGATAGGCTTCGTTGTCGTAGGAAGTTCTGAACTTCTTCGCGATCTGTGTGTCGTTGTACCCGTTCAGTTCTGAAGGCTCATACCTTGGGGTATTCAGATAAGCTCGTATGAATCATCATCATCAGCAGCAGCATCATCATCATCATAGACATGAATAATTCAAACCAAATGAATGTGCGGTCTAGCACTGGGATCGATGCACTGATGTAAATTCATTAACATCGCTCATGCACGAGGACACACACACACACACACACACACACACACACACACACACACACACACACACACACACACACACACATACACACACACACACACACACACACACACACACACACACACACACACACACACACGCACACAAACTCAATCTCTGACTATTCATTGGCAAGTGGCACGGGTGTCAGATAATAACATGTGGATTATGTGGGCGCTTTTTCCCAACTTCTTGGCGAGCTGAACACAACACTAACGTGAATCACACACATTCTCTCACACACCGGACATAAACACATTACAATCACGTCGTGCGAGTGGTTAGCTCAACTATCTAGCTTCCAGGAATTTAGAATTGCATATATTTTGAATTATGTGGGCTGAACCTTTCCAAAGAAGAGTAAGGAGAAATCAAGGGTTTCATTTAGTCCACAGGGGATTTGGTCTAGTGGTTCAGGCATCCGACCGGATCCTGAGCTGCCAGGTTCGAGTCCCCGGTGGACAGGAATATGGTGGGATTTTTCCCTTACCATATCGAGTCAAATCCATGTGCAGACTCGTTTACGGTGCCTGTCTCGCCTTCGTGTACTCACGCATGCACATACATCGAGTGTGCACGCTAAAAATCCCACGTTCATCTTTCGAAGAAGAGTAGGCTGTGGCCG
Organism: Batillaria attramentaria; assembly: GCA_018292915.2. NCBI lineage: Eukaryota > Metazoa > Mollusca > Gastropoda > Batillariidae > Batillaria > Batillaria attramentaria. The sequence goes on from JACVVK020000004.1 coordinate 3,047,914, forward strand.
GTGTCGTGGTACACAGAAATACTGTCGCACGCACCAGAGTGAATAGCAGGGTGGAGGTTTGCACATAAAGTAGCGGTTAGCGGCAGCAGGCTTTCACTGCTTCGTCCTCCAGCCCTGCGGCGCCGTGAGCATTTCACCAGAGATGGATATATGCGCCGAGGAGAAGTCTACCATACCATACCATACCATACCATACCATACAGTTACAAGAATGCTTCGACTCACGCGTCTAAATACGGCTTGTCCTGCTGCTTGAGGCGACGGCGGTGACAACAGAAGCAGGCGACCAACACCACAACAACCAGCAGCAGAAAGCCGCCAACACTTCCGGCGATCACCACGACCCACTTCTCGCGTAATGATGCCTCGTCACACTTCTCGCCGTCATAGTTGTACATGTCATCAGGCACACACCTGGTACACACATTTCAAAGAATGCGGAGTGGGGGGGGGGGTGGAGGGGGGGGGGTAAATTCTTTCTTCATGATCACTGCAGTTTTGGTGAATGACGGCTGAGTATTATGGGAATCTATTTTTCAGCGTGAACTCTTTCTTACTTTTAATGTACAAACCTACGTTCTCTGTTGTATGTGGGGAGCCGGGGTGGCAGAGCGTTGGACTTCTAATGCTCGGGTCGTGAGTTCGTATCCCGGCTGGGACCAAATATATGTGCTGGATTTTTCATCGTTGCCCCGTCTTTGATATCACCCGTATGTGGTGGAAAAGGACGTTAAACACCCCACCCCCACCCTGTTGTTTGTTTGTTTAAGAGTTGTTTGAGGGTGTTTTTGTTGCTGCTGCTGCCGCTTTATTTGTCTTTGTTTCGTATGCACGTGGTTTTCAGCCCCCATCAGGACACAGCCGTCTCAAGCTATCGGCTGTCATGTTAGTGTTTAACACCGAGAAAGTATAATATGAACACCCGCTTGTAGGCGAAATCAAAGTGATGCAACCGTCTCGTGACTCAGCGAATCGTAACTTTTATCGTCTCTGTCTTTTCATCATCTTCCTCGTCTATTTTGGCTGTTATAGGATGCTTATTCGCCTTTTGTATTCCGCTTACAGGTAATGTCTGTGGTGTGTATGTGTGTCCCTTAGCTTACTCTGAGCTAGTCGAGCAACGGCAAGGTTGACATCAAATGACATACTGGCTAAAATCTTTTACATGTACCGTTCAGGGACAATCATTACTATTGTCTTTTTACTTCCTTTCATCCAGTGCCACGCCGTTGTAGGGGAGCCGGGATAGTCGAATGGTAGAGCGTTGGACTTTCAATGCTAGGGTCGCGAGATCGAATCCCGGCTGAGGCCAAATATTTGTGCTGGCCTTTTTTCTCGTTGCCCCGTCTTTGATATCACCCATACGTGGTGGAAAGGGGCGTTAAACTCCCTAACACCCACACCACGCCGTTGAAACATGAAGAACAACCCTTGTGTTTGCTCGTTTTCTTGTCGTTGCTGTTGGGATTTTTGTTTTGTTTGACTGTCTTTCTTGCTTCTTTTTTTTTCTTCTTTTTTTTCAAAGGAGCTTCCTGGCTAACTCCAAGAACCGTCTATTTCGAAGTGAAAAAGGGTGGGTGGGTGGGGGTTTGGGGGTTTAACGTCCTTTTCCACCACATAGGGTGATATCAAAGACGGGGCAACGATAAAAACGCCAGCACAAATATTTGGCCCCAGCCGGGATCGAACTCACGACCCGAGCATTTCGAAGTGAAAAAGAAAAGAGCCCATTGTCACTCACTTGCACTGAGGTTCATCTTTCTCGTCTTCCTGGCCCGTTTGCGGCACATGACACAAGTGGTCACCACAGTCGAAACCTTCACATTTGAACAGGCATCTGTTGGCCACGCACTTGTATCCCCAGTCGCACGTCACGTCTGCAGCTTTGCACACGTCCAAAAGCTTCTCGGCAACTACAGGATGGAACAAACCAAATTTCGAACGGTTACGGTAAACAGTATTCACACAGTTACAATATCCACAATGACACACCAAATTTTGAACAGGTACAATATCCACAACGACAAACCAAATAGGAACAGTTACAATATCCACAATGACAAACCAAATTTTGAACAGTTACAGTA
>JACVVK020000004.1:3052500-3077500 GCA_018292915.2 Batillaria attramentaria
GTTTTATTGTGCTCTGATGCTACTGGATTTAGAAGATACACTTTACTTCTTGTACCAGATCTAAGCTCGTCTACTGTTCTCTTGCCTCAAGAGTGTAGATTAAGGCTGTTTAAATCAATTGAATTAATTTGACTTAAACTGTTTTATATCACACTTACGCCGCTCTCTTCTTTCTGGCATTATTTGCAGGTTCCCTGGAATAAATGATTTTTCAATAGTAAATGATAAGTTGTTACAGTAGGAAGCATTACATATTTTAATTGAAGCCAACCATACACACACACACACGCACGCACGCACGCACGCACACGCACGCACGCACGCACGCACGCACGCACACGCACACGCACGCACGCACACGCACACACACACACACACACACACACACTGCACACACACACACACACACACACACACACACACACACACACACACACACACACACACCGTCACACACACACACACACACACACACACACACACACACACACACACACACACACAACTGCTTACACGTCACAACGAAACACTTACAGAACCGCGATTTCGCGGAAACCCTGCGTATCGTTGAACGCAACCACAAACTAGAACACACAGAAACAGACAGAAAAGGAAAATTAGACGGAGCTGAAATATGCATACCAAGGCAACATAGCAAACGCGCAAAACAAATCCATTTACGATTAAAGAGGGCGCGGCTGTGGTAAAACTTAAACTTTCAGATAAGTCACAGTGAGCCGCTTTATCGTTTCTGGTTTATCCACAAGATGTGACACAAACAGTAACCCTGTTATACGCCAAACCCACTTCAGTTTCTGTTACAAAATATATATACAATCTGTCTGTATTTGGCAGTATGAAAATGATACCTCTGTTTCAAGTTTGCTTTCCCAAAGTTCGGTGAAGTTTACCGAGGCAGGAACGAGAATTGTGAAGGAGAAAACGAATACAGCAGTACCTGACAAGAAACAGAACAAAATTGTTAATACGTCGCTTGTTTTGTCTCTCTCCAAAAATGTGTGACCTTCTTTTGCCACTGACGATTTTGCTGCTTTGTTGTAACTTAAAGATCTAAGCTCCCAACAAAAAGCTTTTCGAAGTGTGAAAATTTTTTTACAGAGTCGACCGTCCAAGCACAGTCAACTCTGTCACAGTTGCAGAGTTTTCAGCGTCCCTGGAACCCCAATAAAAGCCAAGGGCAGCCTGATTTCACAGCTCAGTTTGCGTTTTGACACTGAGCGAGAAGGATCGTGCAGCATTCAACATCCGCTAGACACTGTACCGATGTGTCTCGCTCACTAACCAAAAGCCATATAATGTCACGGCAAACTCGTGCTCTGGTTTTATAAGGATCCCCGAAGTGCTGACATCTCTGCAACTGTGACAAAGGTGCCTGGATTATGCACAGTCGAAGGAGCCAAAGTAATAATATAAAAAAACCGCAATGTTTGCGGGCTTTTTCCTGAGATTGTAGACCTTTAAGAAAACAAACTCAGGCAAACATTGACTGACACTAATTCAAGACAGTTTGTCCCTAGTCTCATTTTGTTGGGGTTTGTTTTCCCCCTTTCAAACAACAGCCCCGCGTCTTACAGGCATTATACATGCTGTGTCGGCTCTGGCGTATGTGTGCACGGGCCGAAAAATCACGAGATGGGTGTCATAAAAGCCGTGGGCGGGGGGGGGGGGGGGAGAGGGAGAGAGATAGATTTTTTTTTACAATGGAAATAATTTAGCCAAACAAACTATAATGGTCATCGTGATGGGTGTCATAAAAGCCGTGGGGAGAGAGAGAGAGAGAGAGAGATTTTTTTTACAATGGAAACGATTTAGCCATACAAACTACAATGATCAATTTTCAATGTAACTTTGCAAGAAGAACAACAAGAAGAAAAGACAGACAGACAGACAGACAGACAGAGGTTTACCCGGCACATTTGGAGGCTTTGTGGTGTACTTGGGCGTAGTTGTAGGTGTCGTGGTTGCGACCGGCGATGTGACTTCGGCAGCTGACGTCAAATCTGAGTCAGAGGTCCCATTTGCCGAAGAATCAGTTGTCAAAGTTTCATTTGCCGCAGGGCCAGTTGCTGAAGAATCAGTTGTTGGAGTATCCGTTGCTGAAGAACTAGCTGCTGAAGAATCAGTTGTCGAATTACTAGTTTCATTTGCCGCAGGGCCAGTTGCTGAAGAGTCAGTTGTTGGAGTATCCGTTGCTGAAGAACTAGCTGCTGAAGAATCAGTTGTCGAATTACTAGTTTCATTTGCTGCGGGGCTAGTTGCTGAAGGATCAGTTGTGGAAGTATACGTTGCTGAAGAACTAGCTGCTGAAGAATCAGTTGTTGCATTACCGGTTTCATTTGCTGCGGGGCTAGTTGCTGAAGGATCAGTTGTTGGAGTATCCGTTGCTGAAGAGGTGGTTGCTGAAGAATTAGTTGTCAGATTACTAGTTGCTGTAGAAGTAGTTGTAGTATCAGTTGCTGCAGAGCTTCCTGATGAAGACCCGGCTGTTGATGAATCATTTGAAGAAGACCCGGATGTTGATGCATCAGTCGTTGATGTATCCGGCGATGAGGAGCCGTTTGTTGATGAATTCGGCGATGAAGACACGGTTGTGGTAGAGACAGTTGTCGAGTCAGTTGTCGAGGAACCCGTTATTGTGGTTCTCTCTAGAACTGTACACCACAGTAAAAAAAAAAAATCATAGTCACTACAAACAGTTAAAACAGAACAGCAGGTATAAAAAATCAAACTCAGTGGCAAATCGCGGATCTCAGCCTTTCACCCCTGTCCCCCCCCCCTCACCTCCCCCCACTCCCATCCACTAACAACAACAACAACGCCATCTACGCCAAAGCAACAGGAAACGACCGACCAAACAGTCATTCAATCTGACATACAAGTTAACACGAATATGAAGGAAAAATAAAAAGCCATTCATCACAAGAAGAAACAGATCATCACACACACACACACACACACACACACACACACACACACACACACACACACACACACACACACACACACACACACACACACACACACATAGAGACAGAGAGAGAGAGAGAAAACCACGCTTTCCCTTTGGTGCGCAACGTTGCTTACCTACAATACACAGGATAAGGGCGGTTGTCCAAGGCATCATCTTCGCTTTTTCTCTCTACCTGTACAGGATCTGCCGCTGAAAATTGTTAAATTGTCAGTCAACTGACGCAGAACTAGCACATTACAGTATTATGCAATACCTGACCTAGTGACTGGGAGCAAGAGATCTTTCTACCGAACACTGATCATCAGGTGACTGAGCAGAGGCATCCTCTGGCACAGTTTCGCTTGTAAATACATGTATGGTTATCCTGCGTTAATTTGTTTTCAAAAGAAAGAAACAAGACAGCAAATGAATAAATAAATAAATAAATAAATAAATAATTTTCGGTAGGGGATAAGCAAAGCAGTCCAGTCAAAGGTCTAGTGACGCATTACAGCACGGCATCGTCTTATCTGTTTGTTTGGGGTTTTTTTTATAGTTTTTATTTTATTTTTAATAAGACCGTTTCACTTCTGGGAGTTCCGCACCTGCACTGATATGAATGAAGGTAAGAACGAAAAACTAAAAGGTATTTTGTGATCATAGTAAAAGTACGAACTGATACCAGATTACACATCGTCTGCGTCAGCTGTGTTCCTATGACTGCTCGTACGTGACAACGGCACCGAGGGACCCGAAGATAATATAAAAATAAATCTTTTCCTTACAGCTTTAATGTGTCAGATTACACCTTTGACTCACGTCAGAGTCATCCGCTGGACAACACGTGCACACTGTAGAGGAATGTTAAGTGTATTTAAAGAGCAGCAATCTCAGTCAACGGAAAGCCGCAAACAGTGTTGGTTTTTTTTTGTTTTTTTTTTAATATCCGACTGTGCAAAATGCACAGTCAACTCTGTCACAGTTACAGAGTTTTCAGCGTCTCCAAAACCCCTTTTAAAGCCATGGGCAGCCTGATTTCACAGCTCAGTTTGCGTTTTGACACTGAGCGAGAAAGATCGCAGTGACTAGTCTTCTCGTGCAGCACACAACACCCGCTAGACGCTGAAGCAATGTGTTTCGCCCACTGATCAAAATCACAATAAGGTCACCGCAAACTCACGCTCTGGTTTTATAAGGGTCTCCAAAGCGCTGACAACTCTGCAACTGTGCTGCCTGCATAATGCACAGTCGCAGTTTTTGAAGAAAGAAAAAAACCAATGTTTGTGGCTTTTTTTTTTTTTTTTTCTTTAAAGGTCTTCAATCTCAGCAAAAAGCCGCAAAACATTGCGTTTTTTAAAACTGCGACTCCTTCGACTGTGCATAATCCAGGCAACTCTGTCACAGTTGCAGAGTTTTCAGCGCTTCGGGGACCCTCATAAAACCAGAGCACGAGTTTGCCGTGACATTCATTATTTGGCTTTTGGTCATAGAGCGAGACACATCGCTACAGTGTCTAGCGGATGTTGAGTGCTGCACGATCTTTCTCGCTCAATGTCAAAACGCAAACTGAGCTGTAAAATAGGCTGCCCTTGGCCTTTATTGGGGTTTCAGGGACGCTGAAAACTCTGCACCTGTGACGGAGTTGACTGTGCTTGCACGATCGACTCTGTAAAAAAAAAAAAATTTCACACTTCCGAAAACTTTTTTGTTGGGAGCTTAGATCTTTAAGGGAAGACGGGAAGAAGTCGAGGGAATACCGCGTGGGAATGGACAAAGCCATAGGAAAGTGTTCAACCAAGGAGTTACGACTCTGACCTTGCACTAATTACCGAGGCGCAGTAAAGACAGTAAACAGACAACATTAGTCAGGCAAGGTGTGGACTGTGTCTCCGCGATTAGTGCCAAGTCACAAAGTTACACTATCTGCACCACGCCCAGTCCACATGCTGCAGTCAACAAGAACACGGGGTGTAATCAAAATGGTAGTGAGTGTTTCCGATGTTTCTCTACGTTAAAAAGTAGAGAGTGTTTCCAATCAGTAGCATCGAGGGTGGGTGGGTGTTTGTGGCTTAACGTCCTTTTCCACCATAAACGGGTGATATCAAAGACGGGGCAACGATGAAAAAGCCAGCACAAATATTTGGCCCCAGCCGGGATACGAACTCACGACCCGAGCATTAGAAGTCCAACGCTCTACCATTCGGCCACCCCGGCTCCATCGAGTGTTTCCATAAGTTTCCAAATGATGAGAAGTACCGAGTGTCTCCATTTCCGAATTTGAGTAGCACCGATCGTGTGTTTCCATTTTCAAACTGGTTTGATAGCAGACAGGCCCCTATTTCAAACGTGACTACAAGACGTGTGCAGATTCCTATTTCAAACGTGACACTATTTTGGCTTTACGTGAAAGCAATCAGTCATCGTCAAAACTTTTGAAGCGGAGTAACACCGGAAACACTGGCGTCCATTTTGTCTACACCCCGTGAAGCCGGCGCAACACGATGAAATTTGACGCTTCGTGCGTGCACGATCCGGGTACAATTTCATGTACCAACGGGGGGACTGTAAATACGTTTGTCACGCCGCTCACGGATTGAAAAGGACTAGAAATCTTTCCAAGGCCTGCAGTAAATAACAAGAGACATAATAAATAGCAATCATCACGACACCACAAGTGGCCTTGGGATCGGTCGGGGGGGGGGGTGTAACTGACCCAGTGACATTAAGTTATGGTCAACCTGCTCTCACGATTCGGCCTGAGCAGAGCGGAGCAGGTAGTACTGACTAACAAGATTTAGAACACTCAGGTTATTTCCTTTCTTGACACATCATCAGTGCAGTACCTAGGCTGTTTTAGGGACAGCTCACTCTCAAGATTCCAGAGCAAAGCGGAGCAACTAGTGCTGACTTGTAAGAGTTGGAACGGTGCAGTTATAATTATCTCTTTTTTTGTGTGTGTGCCGGTGCCAACCCTGAGCACACGCGTAGAAGGTGAGATGTGTTTGAACAAAGAGATAACGGTGAAGGAGACACTAGTCAGGTACTGTACAAGATCAGATCTGACAGGACAAAATTTGAACAGGAAATTTTTTCCAGAGCGCCTGGGTTTCAAATCATTCTGGAGGAGGTCAACAAAGGTGAAGCCTAAAACCTCTCCCAAAGCCTACCCCCCCCCCACCTCCACCCCCTAGCCATCGTTTTATAAAATTTATGTCATTCGGTTACCGGCGCCAGGCGTCATCTCTGTCATACGGACCGGCTTACGCTACAGTACAAGAATATTCGTCGACTAACAGCGTGTGACTGATAAGCAGCAGGAAATAATAATAATAATAATGAGTATTGTATAGGCGCTTTACCCAGTTTCATGAATCGGCTCGAAGCGCCGCGAACTGAACCCAACACCCACGCTCACGTGAATCACACGCGTTCTCTCACACACTGGACTCTCTCAAACACATTACAATCACGTGGTGCAAAGGGTCAGCTCAGCTATTTAAATTTCGGAATTCAGAATTGCATTTATTTTTCGAATTTGGTGGGCTGAACATTTCCAAAGCAGAGGGGGAGGAAGCCGGAGTACCCGGAGAGAACCCCCGACGATCGGCCCGAATGAACGGTGCCACGTACGAGAAGGAAAAATTCTTTGCCCCGAGTGGGGCTCCAACCCCGGACCTCTCGCATTGGTGACAAGTCTCTTAACTACCGACCGGAAAGAACAAACAAGGAGGAACGGCCCCGTCCTACAAAGTTGTTTCTCCAAACTTCATTTTATTTTGTCTGTTTTGTTGTTATTGTTGCCGGTTCTCCCCTCTCCAAGTTCTACCGATGACACTAGATCCTCTACGACCTCGACCGATTAGCCACGTGACTGGGGGTGGGGCCGGGTGTGGGAAGAAGGGAGAGAGAGAGGCAGAGGGAGAGGGTGGGTAGGTGGGTGTTTAGGAGTTTAACGCTCTTTTCCACCACATAAGGGTGATATCAAAGACGGGGCAACGAGAAAAAGGCCAGCACAAATATTTGGCCCCAGCGGCCTGGATTCAAACTCTCGGCCCAAGCATTGAAAGTCCAACGCGCTACCATTCGGCCACCCTGGCTCCCCAGAGAGATGATGAAACGTTTTTTATTCAGGATAGAGCATTTAGGCATAACTGCCTATCTTACATGCTGTCCTGCTATTCTACATTAAAGGGTATTGAGGAAAAAAAAATCAAAACAAACAAACAAACAATAAAAAAGTTTTTAAAAAAATAAAAGAAAAGTATAAACTAACTAGGGGAAATACAGGAGAGGAAAATACACACGATAAACAAATCAAAACATACGTGGCATGTGCTGATGATACTGGCTGTATGCCAAGTAAGAAATTTACAGTCGTCTCTAATATTGCAAAACATGTATGTAACACATTTCTATATATATCGTCAGATAAGCGTATCGTGTAGAATTTGTTTGAAGTTTATGAATTTGGAAATGTTTTGGATACTCAGTGGTAAAGAGTTCCACATGGATGCCCCTGAGAAAGACAGAGAGAGAGAGAGAGAGAGAGAGAGAGAGAGAGAGAGAGAGAGAGAGAGAGAGACGTCAGTTCCGTGAACTAAACATTTGACGTCAGCCTCAAGCAGGTCGTCATACAGAGAGAGAGAGATGACGTCAATTCCGTGAACTAAACTTTTGGCGTCAGCCTCTAGCACTGAGATCGTCTGAGGATGCTTGTTTATGTCCTGTGATTTCCCTATTGGCTTTGTGACTTCTCCGACTGAATTATTTTTCACGTGAAATCTGGAAGATGTAGAGGGCTGATGAAATGTCGGAAGCAGTGACGATACTTGCAGATTTTGTCTGTGAACCAAACATTTGCCGTCAGCCTCACGCTGCTCGTCTGACAGATGATACTTCTTCATATCTTGTGATTTCCTTGTTGCTTTTGTGACTTCCGTGACTGAATTAATTTTGACATAAAATCTGGAAGATCTAGAGACCTGATGAAACGTGGACTTAAAGTGCCTTGGGTTGTACTTACGAAATTGCAAAATTGGAACTTTTTTGACCGGCGCTTCTCGCAGAAACGTGAAAAAATGTGTTTATCTAAAAGCTCTGCTATTCTTAATACTAAAGCTATAATAGTGCAATAGTTCATGTCATATGTGCAGTTGTCACAAGTGACAAAAATACCGGAATGATGAGTAATTTGAAGGAGTCTTTTCATAGATATTTGGCTTTATATGCAAACCACCCCTACCTCGGAAATATTTTTCTTACATAAAACCTGTCAGAGCTACAGAGCTGTGCTACGAAAACAGGCAGTATAATTGGATGATCTTCCCAATTTCAGAAAATAAAGCCATTTGAACATTTTTTTCGAAAAAATTCGTAACATGACCGATTTTTTCAAATCGGCGATAACTGTTCTCAAAATGCGGCAGGATAAAAATCGTGAAAAATAGCTCTGGAGAATATGACTGCCCATTTTATCTCAAAGTAAAAAGCCACCCGGCGAGGTGGTTTAGCAGATAGCCATCATTACATCCGTCCACACACACACACACACACACACACACACACACACACACACACACACACACACACACACACACACACACGTCTGTCCCGCCAAAAAGAACGCAGCAGCAAAGTGTGCACGTAAGGTGTCTATGACGCAGATGTCGTTACGTCACTGTGTGCGTGAAAGTAAGTATAGTGTGGAGAAACGTCACAGTCTTGTTTTGTATCACTGAAACTTGCTGCTGCGCGTAGCAAAATCTGCCCCGTCTCATAAAGTTGTTTCTCTATAGAGAAACAACTTAAAAAGACTAATGAAAGGACAAAAGTTTCCTAAAAAAGAAAAAAACAATCTACATGACGCATGTGATGGTGCAGTACACACTCTGTGTGTGTGTGTGTGTGTGTGTGTGTGTGTGTGTGTGTGTGTGTGTGTGTGTGTGTGTGTGTGTGTGTGTGTGTGCCGGTGTGTCCTCGGCGAATAATCACGTGATTTTGTCTCTTCATGCCTCGCGTAAGAAATTTTCGCAACGTCGAGATCTTGCGTCCCACTTCATGACTACCAGGAAAACTGAATGTACTTCAAGTTCAATGTGGTTTGAAATTGACATGAGACTGGGTCATTAAGTGTCACCTCGCTTTATTAAAGATAATTTATTCTGCCCTATTGACGGGGCCGGGCCTTCAGCCTTCAAAAGTTTTCCTCGTGCACAAGTACTGTAGTGTATGACAAACATTGTGTTCCTTGTTGAATAGCAAGATCGGTTTGTGTGACTTTACGACTGATTCATATTGTATCAATTCCGGGTTAACGAACAAAGAATTCAGAAGAACTGTCGTATAATCCTTTGGCATGAATTAATGCACAATAACGGTGGCTATTTCAATAGGCGTTGTAGCCGTTACATTTTACTGATTCAAAACGCCGCGAGCTTAAAACCTGGCTAAAGCGGTCAGCCTGGCGCATTAACCAACACACTGAACAACATCAACATTCAAGTGGTGTCAAGGATCAGTTCAGCCACGGAAATTTCTGAATTTAAACATGCTTTTAAAAAAAAGACGAGTTTCCCGTGCGGAACTTTCGGTGAACTAAAAAGAGAGATAAAGAGTGCGGAGTACCCGGACAGAACCCCTCCATCGACCGACCCAAATTATACATAATGACAGCGCCATTACCGTAAGACAAAAACCATGCGTCGTTCTCACCTTGACGTCAGTAGACAATGATGAGGAACACGCAGCTTGGGGATTCAAAACGATCCAGCAGGATACTAACTGGGGAGGAAATTCTGCTCCTCAGTCACGACTCGAACTTACTGACTGCGTGAAATAAGCTGAGATGAGAGATGATTGACTCCTCAACTGCTATCTAATCGTGATTCTCAGAACAGCCGTGAGGATTGTCTCTGACGACACCAGCTTAACCTTTGGAGCACACCGAAGGCCCTGCCGTTGGGTTATAGCACTTGCCGGGTACGGCGGGCTCGTTAAATGGGCGGGGCCCAGCCACAGGCGTTTGACAGTGGAGTCAAGAACAGTTAGCTGGTTTACTACCGGCCGGTAACTGCCCTAACGCCTGAAGTGGGTGGCACCCCTGGCTAGATAAGCACTGGGTAGTGTTACGTACGCGACCATAAGATTACGTTCTTTTTTTGTTTCATTGTTTCATTCTGGCGTTCGCTTTTAAAAAGATCAGAATGCTCGCGGTTTGGTGTTTTTTGGGGTTTTTTTGGTTTGTTTTTTTTTAGTGGCTGTTCGCGTTGCTAAACGGTTAGTCCGTCCTCTTCGCCCATAAATGCGCACGACAGAAACTCGTTTCGTTTTTGAGGATCCATTAAAAAAACAACAACAACAAAAACACGTAAACGCACGCAATCATAAATACACATACTCAAAATGCACCCGGAGGGTGTGTACCATTTTGGATCCACAATTGTGCACAGGGTGCTGGTGTGTGGTGTGTGTGTGTGTGTGTGTGTGTGTGTGTGTGTGTGTGTGTGTGTGTGTGTGTGTGTGTGTGAGTGAGAGAGAGAGAGAGAGAGAGGCAGAGGCAGACAGACACCATGATACAGATGGAGGCCGTACAGACAGAGAGAGACAGGCCTACATATACAGAGAGATACAGAGACAGACAGGGGCACAGAGAGAGAATGACAGACAAAGGGGGGGGGGGGGTGTTAGTCGATGTGTTCACACATCGCAGTTTACTGGACACACATTGATGTCAGTTTTAAGGTCAACAAGGTGACTACAGAAGACAAGTAGCTGCTATAACTATAGAGGTGCGAGTAGTGTTATCTAAGTGGCACCTATCGAGAAAACAGCCAGCGCCGAGTGGATAAATTATTGGTTTTGGACAGCATGCCTGTGAGAACAACAACGCAGGTAACGAAACTGTACGGCAAACAATGGGGGTAAAACCGCTTAGTATCCGTACACAGAGATACTGTTACTGCAGGGAATAGGGGGTGGGGGAGGGGTGGTTAACGTCAGTTAACGTCCTTTTCCACCAAATACGGGCGATATGAAAGACGCGGCAACGAGGGAGGAAAAGCAAGCACAGATAATTATTTGGCTCCAATCCGAGATTCGAACTCGCGACCCAAGCATTGACTGAAAGTCCAACGGTCTACCACTGACCTCGGCTATCCCGAGAGCTCCCCGAGACTGTTACTGCACTCACGACACGTTAAACATGTTGTTTGCTGAGCGATAGTGGCGCACGTGACACTACGTGCACGGAGAATGGTCAGCCGGACAATGTAGCCATTACTGTCGGCTTCGACGTCATAGTCGAAGGCGATGGCTCGCTCACCGGAAGATTCTAAGATTCAAACGATTATATTCCTCTCCCCCCCCCCCGCCCTCCCCCCTTTGGCATATGGAGGAATACCATATAATGCATCATACTGATTCATGAAACTCTGTGCAGTGTCGTTGCTTCGCCGCATGAAAAGAGTATACACGTTTTCTCGACAAAGACGGGCTGTGTTGCTTTACACTCTGATTACCGGACTTGCACAGGACAGGCCGACTTCAGAGCTTGTGACACACCGTTCGTGCAACAAGAACACAAGAGTATCACTTACACCAAGGCTGCTATAATTTCTGATCACGCAAATGCCACATACCGTATTGCAAGTCACGTATTCTTTTTCAACGCGCATTTTTTTTTAATATATACAAACACATACGCCTAGTTAAGTTTATTACAATTCAGAACAGCCAGTGATTATCTACGTATCTGCCCAAGGTCCCAATGTCAGTCGTGTATAAGTTTTTCGAGACGGAGCCTGTTCCTGATAACTGGCTAATCAAGAAATAATTAAATAGCAAAGTAGTTCAGCGCAGACATACAGATACAACACACACACACACACACACACACACACACACACACACACACACACACACACACACACACACACACACACACACACACACACACACACACACACAATCACACAATCACACAATCTCACACACACACACACACACACACACACACACACACACACACACACACACACACACGCACACGCACACGCACAATCACACGCGCGCGCACACACACACACACACACGCACACACACACACACACACACACACACACACACACACACACACACACACACACACACACACACAATCACACAATCTCACACACACACACACACACACACACACACACACACACACACACACACACACACACGCACACGCACACGCACAATCACACGCGCGCACACACACACACACACACACGCACACACACACACACACACACACACACACACACACACACACACACACACACACACACACACACACACACACACACACACACACACACACACACACACACACACACACACACACACACACACACACACACACACACACACACACCTGCACACATAAAATGCATAATCATTCTTTGTCACAAGTATCTTGTTCGCGATGTGTGACCGAAGAAGTTTATTTTGAGGACTGCAAGTAACAAGACAAGAGAGAGAGAGAGAGGTGGGCCTCAAATTCTATTCGATTAGTAACTGAATATCTTTTGTCTTTTTCAGTGTGTGTGTGTGTGTGTGTGTGTGTGTGTGTGTGTGTGTGTGTGTGTGTGTGTGTGTGTGTGTGTGTGTGTGTGTGTGTGTGTGTGTGTGTGTGTGTGTGTGCGTGCGTGCGTGTGTGTGTCTGTGTCTGTGTGTGTCTGTGTGTCCGTCCGAGTGTGTGTGTGTGTGTGTGTGTGTGTGTGTGTGTGTGTGTGTGTGTGTGTGTGTGTGTCTGTCTGTCTGTCTGTCTGTCTGTCTGTCTGTCTGTCTGTGTCTGTCTGTGTCTGTGCCTGTGTCTGTGCCTGTGTCTGTCTCTGTGTCTCTCTGTGTCTGTGTCTGTGGGGTGTATATGTCAGCTCTGGGCCTCTAATGCGGTTCGATCAATAACCGAATAATCAAGAAGGCGATCTCATGGTCTATGTCTGTTGTCCCGCTCTTGGACCGATCTCTTCAACCTCTTCACAACGAACAAGGAAAACAATCCGAGTTCTGTCTGCGTGTTTTTAGTATCTTAATGTAACTCAAGTTACCTAAGCCTCGTGACAGGGAAAAACTTGAGGCGTTGTTATCATCATGCGAGGAAGCAAATTTATATATTAGTGCCCAACGATCGGCTTTTGTTTAGAAAAAAACAATGGGAGGGGTTCCATTGTGAGTCAATGGTGACAAAATTGTGTCGGTAAGTGTAATAATTATTCCCAGCCGATTTTATTGGAAAATTATTTGCAGGTGTTATCCACAGTTTACAAGACCTTATCTCCTGGATTGGATAAAACTCGGTCATTTGACAATATGGAAAAAAAAATGTACTATCGCCGTGCTGGAAATGCCACAAGTGAAAGATTACAATTTTAGTAAACTGCAGTATTACCTAGGCCCCCCACCCCCACCCCTTCCCCTCCGCTGTTTTTCTTGTCTTCTAAACTGTTGGAATAATAAACCAGTTACAATAGCTGCCGAGTCGGCAGATGTTCTTCAGTCAGGCAGCTGTGATATCAAGTTTGTTTTGCTTCGTTGTTGTGTTTTGGTTTTGTTTGATTGTTTGTTTGGTTGGTTTTTGTTTGGGTTTTTATGTTTTGGGGTTTTTTTTCCAGTGTTTTCCCTTTCCTTTTATTTCTTTGGGGGGAGGGGGGTGGGGTGGGAAGGGGGTGGGGTGGGTAGTGTGGGGTAGGGGATTGTTAACAATAAAAAGCTGCAACACGGCAGACATTATATATGGGCGTATGGGCGTGCCCGATTCAACTGACTCTAGTCAGTCTATAGCGTCCGTTGCATACGAACTACGTATGGGCGTGAGGCAAACTTCTTGCTTCCTCTTTCTCAGTCTACTGTGTAAA
Source organism: Batillaria attramentaria (assembly GCA_018292915.2). NCBI lineage: Eukaryota > Metazoa > Mollusca > Gastropoda > Batillariidae > Batillaria > Batillaria attramentaria. Next base: position 3,066,370 of record JACVVK020000004.1, read on the forward strand.
ACACACACACACACACACACACACACACACACACACACACACCCGACACGAAATGCGAAGACAATAATCCACTCGCGCGCGCGCGGTACATTTTTAGACGGGTATATAACCCGCAAACCAGCGGATAACAATTTCACAATTTCATCAGATCACTGCACAGCTCAGTCGCCGGTTCAAGGTGTACTGGCGCTCAGCCTGAGGTTTACACTTCCCGGTGTAAAAAAAAAATATCACTCTCGCAAACCAAAGAAAAGGTGGGGTTACAACCAACATACTCACAGTGCGCCCAGCGTCTACAGAATACGATCACATTTGACGCAGGAGCACAGTTTCTCTCTTGCTGCGTTCAAGTCAATACAAAATGAGTACAATGAATGCTAGTCACGTTTACCTCGGAGCTCGGAGAACAGCCCAAGTACGAATACCGAAACGTTGACTGCTTTGTTTTATACTCACTACCTGCAGTGGGCTGCTTGAACAAAACTGTTTAGTTTAGACTGCATGTGCGTAAAATCAATCTATCGTGCACGGAACACACACACACACACACACACACACACACACACACACACACGGAGCCTGGTTTTCATATTCAATAAATTTATTTCATATTTGGACGAGTCTTGTTCCAAATCCCCAACGCATAGTAATTAAAACAGAACCTACAACACATCAAATTCGCACTACTCATGTCACACACACACATACCCACTAACATTCAGATAACCCCCCCCCCCCCCAAAAAAAAAATAAATAAATACATAAATAAATAAATTAATTAATTAAAAAAATAAAATACAATAAAATAAAATAAAAATAAAACAAAATAAATAAATAAAATAATAATAATATTTCTAAAAATGTGACTCCTCGAAAACGTATTTACAGAAATGAATCTTCGAGTTCGTGCATGACAAACACAGGACGTACTTTTGGACCCCGCAAAGATTTCTTGTTGTTTTTGTTCTTTAAATGTTAACTGTCTGAGGGTCTTTCTTTTCTTGAATCAGAATCTGCATGTCCCAAAACAAATGGTGCAGACTCCTGTTGATAAATAGCTCTAGGTAATGGTTTTGTAAAAGGTACCTCAAGTATGAAGTGGGTCACAAGATGCGCGCATAGCTGCTGGCAACACAATACGTCTCACAATTTAAGCCTCTCATGATCACGAATTTACCGCAGTCACCTAGAAATGCGTTTACGTAGAACTTTCTGCTCAGTGTATGATACTGAAAAACTGACAGTTGCTGGAAACATTTTATGTCTCACAATTTACGACTGACATCATCGGGATGTAAACTGATTGCAGTCATATAAAATGCGTTCAAGTGGCGGCTTTCCTCGGTAAAAAAAAAAGAGACAGGTTTTCACACATTCGAAAACACAATGCGTTACTGTAACATACCGTTCCAAAAACTCAGTTTGTAACTTGTTTTCGAAATTAACTAAAATAAACTTCACACATACATGACATGGCCCAATTTAAACAAGTTAAATCAATTCAACGGGCTAATAAGTGTTGTCTTTGCAGGGGTTTCCTTTAATACTTGAGTATGAAACCTGGCTTCATATACAATAGCCTGCAGCCGTTTTTTTTTAAAGGGGTTTCCTGTGTAAAAAGGAGAATCTTTCTCTTCTTCCAGTCATTTGCAAAAGCTATACACAAGCTGCCTAACAAACTGCGTCGATCTCCGTGGAGTTCCACGTACAAGTGAAAGCAAAGACCGCGAGAAAAACAACAACAAAGCACTTTCTCGTGGTATTTAGCAGAAGTTTTCCGAAATCTGCATAATAAACTACACTGTATCATACAATGTAACAGTCTTTACGGAGATTCCACGCACAAGCAAACCTGGGACGTTCTAGCGTCAGTCGACATATTGCACGTCACATGCAAGCAGTGACGCATATTTGCACAACCAGCAGAGAAGGGAGGTGCGGCAGCTTATCAGTTCTCGAGGACAACAAATAATGCCCTATATTACTCACCTCACGTGGATGACAAAAGGGGCAATAAAAATTCATAACCGAGCCATTGTCGCCGCCGGAAAATGGCATTGCAAACATCCTGTTTCATTAAGTTCACGGCAACGGTGTAACGCAATTCAGTGACAAAGTCCTTTATGTCCTAGTTCCGGCTCCTATCTCTTTTCTTTTTTTTTAAATAAAAGATGTACTAAAAAAAATTCTCACTTTAAGCTAACTACAAGTACTTGGCAATCAAACAAGACAGCTGTACTGACGTCGATTAAAAACAGAGAAAGCTGAGTTAGGTTTGTTTTCTCTAGTGGGTCTGGGACTTTTGGAACGCTGGACTCTTGATCAGTCAAGGGTTCCAATCCCACGCGGTAAAAAAAAAAAGGAAAAAAAAAAAAACCTTTTCCAGTGTCTTGTCTCAAATCATCTTCATGGCGATGTTGAACCTTGTTTCTAATGTGCTTATTTTGTCCTGTTTTTGTCTTTGTGTAACAGGCAGAACGGCAATTTGCCGCACGGGATTAAATAAAGTATTCCTGTATATTGTAAAACAGATGCGAACCCACCTACCCGAGTGACATGTCGGCACCCTAGTGTCTTATCTGTTAACGGCCATTTCTACAAACAATTTCAAGGAACTAGTGAGGACAATGTGGAGTCAACGTTCAAGCAAGGTTTTATTTTTTATTTTTTTATTTTTTTTGGTTAACTGAACCGGAAAGGTTTTATTTCCCCATTTCTTAAAATACATTGAAATCACTGCTCTGTGTAATAATAAATTATTACAGGTATCGCAAACCTGTAAATGATTTTGAACTTTTGAGTCGTCTTTTGAGAGCAGAGTAACAACCTTTCTTATTTGAAATATGGCAAGCCATCAACTTAGTGCTATTATGAAATCTGGCAGTTAAGCACCCTTCACACAGCTTACACAAAATCAAATTCTCTCACGCTGTTTTTCCCCTAATTTACATTCATTCCTTCTACTGCACTCTGTACACCACAGAAATAACTGGCTATAAAACAGTTAACATTTATCATGCAAAACCCACAGAAATGTACAAATCTGCACAGAAATGTACAAATCTGCACAGAATGGCCCCAACAGAACATCTACGAAACGATAAATCGCTGAGCAAAACAAACAGACCAACAACAACAAACAAACAAGTAAAAAAAAAATAAAAAAAATACACACAAACACCATCTCAAGAATATACCAATCAACATGTATACGTTTCATCTAATACACGTGTTGCATGACCTGTCCAGATTTATCTGCGCTTATCCATTAATTCCAGACTTACCACCACAGAAATACATGTGTGCGATTTTAACATTATACATGTAGTGTCACAAGTTCTGCTTTTAAAAAAAAGCTGAGCCCAAAAAGTTGAGTGGAATGATTGTGAAAACGCTCTACCATATCAGGTGGTGTTCATGTTATGTCACCGTGTATTACAGAGGAGAACTTCTATTCCTCTTTATCACAAATCATGGTTTCTGTTGAACAAGCACTGTAAGTAGCCCCTCCCTCACAGTACATGCAATGTGACCTGCAGTTCCAAAATTAAAGTACGAAGCCTCTTCACAGTAACAGACTTTCACATCGCAGCATATATATTATATACTGTATGTTAGTCGCTATTGAAGCTTACAACTGTACTGAAAACTATTACAAGCAAAACGATATACATTTATACAACAAGTTATAACCACCTCAACAATCTTTAATAAATGGCCTTTAGTTCCACCACCAAAGTACAGACATTAAGATGGACCAAGTACACGTACACGATGTAAAACCATCAAATGTTCCAGTTTGTCCACCATATGCATAAATACATGTACACCTATTCAACCACCTCCTCAGCCACATACAGAATTCTCTCTCTCTCCCTCTAACACAGACACATACAGACACACACACACACACACACAGACGAGTATGTTGACTCTTGCAAAAAGTGTTTCAATTGAAAATAACAGTACCGGTATGAATACAAACACATTGCACAGGTAATCCCCCAGTCCGGTCAAATCTCACAGCCCACAAACCTCTACATCGGTAGAACCCCACAGAATAAGAAACCAACACCCACTAACATCTGAACACTGTTGGTTGTTATACCGATATGTACCTACACTATTCACCTGGGCTATTCAGTTACCAGCACATGTGATAAATGAGAACTTCCCACTAAAGCACAGCGCTTATAAAGCGTAGATTTGTTGAAGTTAACTACAACCGTTTCAGTCATGTACCAGCATGCACGTCACGAAATGACTGCGCCCATCCCCATACAGTAGTTTGCTCAACAACATGCATGCGTATCACAGAACTTCAAACAATACACACTACAGAAAGATAAGATAAAGAATCTATTGCTTTTTATGAAACCGAACATTTCACCTCCAAGCAAAATTATAAAGTGAGTCTGATAATATGGCAAGACACATACTGAAGGAGTCAGTCACAAAAGATGATTTCTGTCCACCCATCTTCCCTTTCAGGGGGGGGGGGGGGGGGGGGGGGGGGGGGGGGGGGGGGGGGGGGGGGGAGCTCTGAACAAGGAATGCATTTGCTGGTGTAGTATTACAAAAAAGATGCCCTGCTGAAGTAAAATGACCAGGTACGCAAATGCACACACATGTACAGGTAAACATCCATAGGACTAACAAAGACCTCTTTCAAAGAGCAAGAGGACTAAATCTGTTTCTACATTCTAGCGTAATATACGCTCCTTTGTAAAAAGTGTGTTAGAATGTATCCCCAAAGAATGCAGCATTTTATTGTGCATGAACGTGATGGACTGTTACGACATAGTTATCAACGTTTGAATAAAACCCTCACAGTGCATGCTTTGCATACCAGTTGCAGGGTAAACCCACTGTTTGCCGCATATCATGGAATGCTCAACATAACTTACGAAACACTTGCATTAAACCAAATGGCAAAAAAAGAAGAACAACTGAATTAGCGAAGTACAAAAGAGAAACAAAACAAAACAAAACTGAACAAGCCAATCCAAAATAAATATTTCTCCATCTGTTAAAAGTGTTATTGTGCCAGTTTAATAATACCACGAGTCACCTTCAGTGCAACAAAATCCACATAAGAGGTCATGTACGACGCACTGTTCCACTGGTTTAATTGTCCTCTCTACAAAAGGCACAAATTTTAAGGGAGGTCACTTGCTGTGAATTGAACTTTTAAACTACAGACAGGTAGGAAGACCGTCACAGCATTTTCTACCACATGTACTAACAAACCTCTAGCATCCAAATAAATTGCCAGCAGGGCTTCTAGGTTTCATCTGAAGGTGACCTAATTCGAAGCATCAAAGAAAAACAAAACCAGTCAACAAACAAACAAACAACCAAAAAAAAAGTAAAGATAAATTAAAGACAAATGATCTGCCTGCTCTCTCTTAATGTGATGACCTTAAAGTATTGAAAGCTTCAGATAATACCCCACCGGTATGAGTAACTAACTCAGCAGCTTGCACATACACATTACATGTATATCCTGTGATTATGGTTACATCCAAGTATGGTTACACACAGGAATGTTTTCTCTGCAAATCTGGTTATCACTTACACCAGACATCATACATATGTGAAACTGAAAGGAACTGAAAACCTGTAATTCTGACTTATTGTTTTCAGTATAACAGATGGCAGACTTCCTGGAAGCCACCAAAAAAAATACAAATAAATGTCACATGCAGAAGGAAGCTAGCTGAACACGCTAAACAGCGCGCAAGTTTAACTTGCCTGGTTTGTTTTTAAAAATGATATAGATATATATATATTACACACACACACACACACTGTATGTATTTGCCTTACACGCAAACCAAGGCAATTATACCCATGCCCAGTTTCTCCTGTCTCAGACAGTCAAATGTGGGGTAAAACTACAATTCAAATGCCACTTTATCCGAAACTTGTTACCAGTCTTTGTCTTTGGTTACGATTCCACTATGCAGACCCATCCACAAATCTACAAATGTGAGTATGATTTTCTTGTCCACACCCTTCCTCTGACAGAAACTACTGTGTTGACCTGCAAAGATCTTGCACGCTCTGACAGAAATGGCATGCCTCAGTACACACTCTTAATTTTAACAGGAAAATACTGATAAAATCACCAAAAATATTGACACAGAACCCCTAAGCACATGTAGTATTCAATCAGATTAATATATCATCTCCATGTAACAAAATGGCAAACAGAACGAACGATAGCTGTCATTCTGTGATTAAATGTAAAACTTCATGAAACTGCTGGAACTGGTCCCCGTCGCCTACACCTGTTCTTCGACGTCCAGCTGCTGTGTGGTGTAAAACCGGTCGATGACCTGGATTGCACGGTTCAGGTGCTGCAGGTACAGCTCCATGTCACTCATGAGTGACTGCAGAAAACCCTCGCTCTTGGCATCTTGCTCTGTGGCCGCCAGATGATTCAGAAACTCCTCACGGTATGGGAGCGCCTTGACCGCCACCTGTTGCAAAAGACAAAAGCACGAAACTTCAATTCACAAGCAAAACAGGAAGGCAGAGAAGTCTATCTTCCACCTTGTCCCATGTTCTACAATACACTGTAATACTCATGGACACCCCCCACCCACCCATCCATCCAGGCCCCCTGGATAATCTGGCGCGTCAACATCCATCATGCAAAATTTGACTGAACTTGGTGGAGAGGGGTCAGAAAAATCACACACAAAAAAAACAACAACAAAAAAAACAACAACAACACACAATTGAGAGACAGACCCACACAACAGACAGAGCGGAAACTAAGAGTCTCCCTCCCTTTGCTGGAGGGATGATAACAAAAAAATAAAACACAAAAAGTCACAGGATAAATCACTAAACACACCCATATCAATCCCACATTTTTCATTTATTTCTGTTCCTCGTTAAACAAATGTGTCCCCTGAGTGAGCGAAAGTAAATAAAAAGAAATGCAAGGATTTTCCATACCGCAAACACTCCTCTGACTACCCAGCCATGGTAGTTTTTTAGGGTGCGGCCATAAGCATTGCTGGCACACTCAGACAGATCAGGTCCCCCAGAGCACACTTCACGCAGGAACTCTCTTATGAACTCCAAACCTCTGACAACAGAGAAACACATATGAAAATGAAGCTTCTGACAGATGTTAAGCAGTATGCACTGGACGTTTAAGACAAGCAGCATGCGCTTGTTTCATCAGCAGGATTGCAAGTCAGAATGAAGAGGAAACAAACCATTCAGAAAGTAAACAAAAATGCCAGTCAAAAATTTCACTATGGTTACAAGTATAATTAAAACTACACGTACAACAATGGCTATGAGTGTGCGTGTGCGCAAACGCACGCATTGACACAACAAAACCGACCAACCAAACAAATAAAAGAGGGTGGCAAAGCAGAGTCAAAGCATGCCTCACCTTGGAAGGACAGTAGGTAGCATATCCCGTAACAAACAAAACTTTGTCTCTTTTTGGGAGGCAGCATTTTGAGTATTCGATAAAAAGGGTAAGAAACTGATATTCAAATAAACAGAGACAAAACGGTCCTGAATGTGGCCTCTCACTGCACACTAACCTTTTTAACCAGCGGAGAGCGACAGTGGCTGAGTTGGAGTTGGTGTGTTGTCTGGCTTTGACTTCACTCAGCACCATGTCTTGCAGGGACACGTAGCCTGGCAACCCGGCTGCTATTGCACTTGTCTGTTTCTGCTGGATCTTCTGCAAAACACAACACACACGCTTCAGTTCAACTCTCTTCCTTCAAAATAAGTTTTCTCGTTGAAGAAGGTAAGTAACTGTGATAATTGGATATTGAGGAAACACTGAAATGAGTCATCTCCCTTACACACATGCAAGTTTTTTTAGATGGTTATTTTGGCTGGGAATGAGTTTCAAGAACTTTGCATTTTCATGAAACGAGTTGGATGGGCACTCACATGGGAAGTAGGCAATATGGAAATATGGTAGTAATGAATACATTGATCTTTTCTATACCAGCAACACTTACACGTATATTCCCAGCAAAGTCAAGCTTCACTGGAGCAAATGCTGTACTGTTGAGTTTATCTGAACAGAAAAAAAAGGGAAAAAATGTTTAAATCACTAATGTCCATTTCACAGACACACAGACACAGAGATCTGAAAATTAACATACCACAATGTACATTCAGAGAGAAAAGATTACATCCGGGTGTCACTTTGCTTGAGGAATAAGGCATGGTTTTAATTTGAAAATGCCAGCTGACACACATACACACACACACACAAAAGCAACGTCTACACAATAAGGAAAACTGAACACAATATACATGTACTTACCAAAAATAGGAACCAGCGCCCTGCAGGCATCAAGAAAAGGCTGCACTGGGACCCCATCATCCTCTATCAAACGAATGTCGACAAAACTGTGAACATAAAAATTCACACTGTAGTTAAGCGAAGACCAAATGCACATATTTAAAACAACAACAAAAAATAAAACAAAACAACAACAACATCATAACAAAAACAAAAAAAAACAGCAGGGCATGAAAAAGCCACATCAGAGGGGAACTGAAAAGAACAGAACAAGTGCAGTCGTCGTGAAACAGCAAATAAAACTGAGCAAGCAGTTAACACATGTTCATGATATGACACTATGCATTAATCACTGCTACCTCAGGTCAGCAGAACAAGTACACACTTTAAGTCATATTTCTCCCCAATCAAAAAATGATCAATTTCAAGACTGTCCAAGCCAAACGTAAACTTCAAATTGAACAGAACATCCCAAATCCAACTGCTCTTCCTACAAACCTGGGTTGCATCACTGAGAAGAAAGTTGGTGTTTTAGAGTCTATGGCATCTTTGAAATCATCCGGTCCGTCCGCCTCATCCCCATTCACAGCGTCCTTCACTGCCCCCTCTCCCCCTGCAGCGCCATTCTCTGGAATGCGTCCCTCCGCCAGCGGCGGCTCTTTAGTGCCTGTGGTCGCCCGAGGCGCAGCAGGCCCAGTGGGCTGCTCTGACAAGGACACGTCGGAATGTGAGCCGTCTGATTCTGCACGGGATCGCCGGTGAGATTTCACAAGCTGAGAGCCATCTATAGAGCTGGAGGAAGACTGGCGGTTTCTTGATGGCCTGTGGACAAGAAATACAAAGTGAGTAAATGATAGCAGTCAGGGGGTGGGTTTGAGGCAGCCCATGCTGGTTGCAGTGGGCCCGGATTGGTTGGAGGCAGTTTTAAAAAAAAGGGTACTGATCATCTACATTTGGAGCAGACTTGGAAAAACCAGTGTATGCAATTAATATCATGAGACCTCTTTTCTAGTTGAGATGTATTTCAACAACTATAATAATAACATTTCCATAAGAAAGCTACAAAAAAAACTTTTCACAATGCAGTTATGTTTTCAACAAAAAAAATAAAGCGCTCATGAGTCAAAATCGACTTCAAATGAAGAAAAGAAAATAAAAAATCCTCACTTGTCAGTCGAATTTGACCTGGAAACTGATACTCTTGAATTCTGCAAGAAGAAAAAAATCAGGGCTTATAGATCAACATTGTTCAACATAAGCATAAAGTTGTTTTCGTTTGTATTTCCTTCTGTTCTCATGTACATGTTCATGGTTAGCAGTGTTTCCATAAAAACTCTTCTGCATAACACACACACACACATACATTAGCACACCCAAACTCTCCAACAGCATGTGACAGACACAGACAGGCACTTACTACAGATATAGATCGTACAGGTGACGAGGGGATAACAGCCTCTCCTGCAGCAGGCATGTCCTGGGCCAACCTCATCACTTGGTCCAGAGTCTGAATGAATGTGTCACACGTAGCACTCAGCAGGGATGTCGCCTCATTAAGCTTCTAATAAGACAAACAAGACATAACATGTAATTTCAAACAAAGGTAAACACTCAACCTTTCCACAACTGCTTATGCTTCGAGCACTAAAAGCCTGACACTCAGCCAGCAGCAGCTGCATTCCTCCCTAAACTGGCTTCCAATGAAGTGCAGATCGGATCTGCTAGTAAAAGTCAAACACTACTCAACCAATCTTATTTAAACTCTTTTAGATATAAAATGCTAATGAGGATTCCCTCGTGAAGTACAGGTCTTTTCCAACCTTCCAGCCCTCTATCAAAAGATACTTCTTAAGTTTGGTAACTCTACTGCCTCATGTCGCCAATCAGCACCTTCAGTCATCTGCTGCAGAGTGCTGATTAGCAACAGCAGCTGAAAATTGCCAAGTTCCACAGTCTGATGTATGTACATGGTGCTGGTCTGTACTGAGGTTATTTACCTTGGACTGTGATCTAAATGTCAGCATTAGACCATATTCCACTTGATTTATTACAATCATTCTGCACTTTTTGCACTGCACATGAATCTTTCAATGCCGTGATCTACAAAGCTGGTAAACCAATCTGTTTTCACATCAGCCCCTTCAACGTACCTCCACATCTAATACAGGGGTCTGCCCCTCCTGTTTTGGGACCACGCTCTGTTTGACAGAGTGTACCTGCTGCATCAGCAAGTCACAGTAGAGACGCAGTTCTGATTTCTTGCTGCGCATAACATCAGCTGTCATCTCGCCTCCTTTCAACAGAGAAGGAAAACAAAGCTGTGGCGATGGCAATGAAATAGGATGACAAATAAGAGATCTCCTGTTGCTGCCAATACTCTTTAACTTTTTCGTAAATGTTCACATTTTGATGAAAACATTGTTGCCTGGGAACAATGTACAAACCGAATACGTTGCTGTGTAAGGTTGGTCTAGCGAGCACGCTGACACAATACTAATTATAATCAAAAAACAATTATCATCCCTTTACACGCTGTATAAAAAGTGTTTTTTTTTTTCTTTGTTTGTTGTTTTGTCCAGCTAAATGGCTCAGGTCTGCATGAAGCCAGTCCATACTCTAATCAGCCCAAGCTCCACAGAGAAAATCCTATCAGGCATCTGCAAAGATACTGTACTGTGCATTAGTGGCGTGATTCTGTTTCTTGCTTATTCTCCCGTCCACACCAGTTACTGGTTTATAGAGCACAGGCTTTAACCACTTTCACAGTCCTTCCAAATGAAAGACAGAAAAAGAACATCGAGCACAACGCAGACTCGCTGTTTCCTAGCTGAAGGT
>JACVVK020000004.1:3082500-3160000 GCA_018292915.2 Batillaria attramentaria
TGCGTGTGTGTGTGTGTGCGTGTGTGTGTGTGTGTGTGTGTGTGTGTGTGTGTGTGTGTGTGTGTGTGTGTGTGTGTGTGTGTGTGTGTGTGTGCGTGCGCGTGTGTCTGTGTGTCTGTGTGTGCCCTAGTATGCGTGCGTTTTAGGGACAGCGGCCTTTTTCAGCGACGGCATTACTTCCTCCATGCTTGGCTGGAGCTGAGAGTACTGTGCCTCGCTCGAAGACGGTCGCCGTTGCCTGCTCTCCCGTGACGCCAGAACACAGTTGATGAGCTGAAAGTGAAACCGAAAAGACAACGATGATAAAAAATAATAATAATAATAATAACGTTCAGATATTGCTTATGTTTGTTCTGTGAAAAGTCTTTAAAGCCTCTACATCGCCCCTGAGATAATAATAATAATAATCGCATTAATATAGGCGCTTTATCCCAAATATTTGGCTCAAAGCGCCGCGAGCTAAACCCAACACGCACGCTCACGTGAATCACACGCATTCTCTCTCACACAGGACATAAACGTATTACAATCACGTGGTGCGAAGGGTCAGCTCAGCTATTTAAATTTCGGAATTTAGATATGCATTTATTTTTCAAACTTGGTGGGCTGAACATTTCCAAAGCAGAGGGGGAGGAAGCCGGAGTACCCGGAGAGAACCCCCGACGATCGGCCCGAATGAACGGTGTCACATACGAGAAGGAAAAATTCTTTGCCCCGAGTGGGGCTCGAACCCGTGACCTCTCGCATTGGTGACAAGTCTCTTAACCACTAGACCACCGACCGTCGCTTTCAAATTCTAAAGGCTGTTTGCCAGATTGAAGGATGTTTCATTTGGCCATTGCGACCATATTTGTGGCATTGTGGCTTCTACTCTTAGAGGAATACGACTGACTGTCTTTGTGCCTACGGTCCTGAACAGACTGGCATTCGACAAATCTTCTAAAACCAACTTGATCAGCACCATGCAGCTGGCGCTCACTTAGTCCGCAACCAAATAACATCAGTCTGGGTAGTACGCCGTACTCTTCCAGAACATGTACGCCGACTAGGGTGGGGTGGGTGGGTGTTTGAGTGTTTAACGTCCTTTTCCACCACATAGGGGTGATATCAAAGACGGGGCAACGAGAAAAAAGGTCAGCACAAATATTTGGCCCCAGCCGGCGGGATTCGAAATCACGACCCGAGCATTGGAAGTCCACCGCTCTACCATTCGGCCACCCCGGCTCCCCAATAAACGCCGACCAGAGTCACCACAGTGGTTCCAGATGCTATATAGTGACCCAAGTGACAAGGGGGGGGGGGGAGGGGGTGTTTGGGAGTTAACGTCCTTTTTCCAGCATGTAAGGGTGATATCAAAGACAGGTCAACGAGAACATGGCCAATACTGACAATTATTTGGCTGGGCCAGCCCCAAGTGCCGGATAGAATAAGCATATACGATGAAAAGTTTTCCACACGATCTTGTGTGCCTGCCAGGCGTATTGAAAGTTTAAAGCTCTGCAATCTCAACAAAAAGCCGCAAACATTACGGTTTTTTTTAAAGGTGCGACTCCTTCGACCGTGCATAATCCAGGCAACTCTGTCACAGTTGCAGAGTTTTCAGCGCTTCGGGGACCCTTATAAAACCAGATCATCACCAGTTTGCCGTGACATTATTTGACTTTTGGTCATTGAGCGAAACACATCGCTACAGTGTCTAGCGGATGTTGAGTGCTGCACGATCTTTCTCGCTCAGTGTCAAAACGCAAACTGAGCTGTGAAATCAGGCTGCCCTTGGCTTTTATTGGGGTTTCAGGGACGCTGAAAACTCGGCAACTGTGACAGAGTTGCTTGTGCTTGCACGGTCGACTCTGTAAATTTTTTTCACACTTCGGAAAGCATTTTGTTGGGAGCTTAGATCTTTAAGACGCCCGCCAACCAACCCAGCTCACCGTGTGTTTGTACATGAAGAGGACGTAGAGCAGCACCACAGCACAGAGGATGACCACAAGATACACCACAATCCTTGCTGAAGACATGGAGCTCACACTGCTGGGCAGCGAGGCGAGTGCACGTGGTGCCTGGGGAGACAGGCAACCGTCCAAGAACTCAGCCATTTTTTTTTCTAGTCAGTTTCCAAACCGATCTGCTTCATCGTGTTTTGTTAAAGACGAAGAAGTGTGTCCATGTTTGTCTACTGGAGAAATCCTATTGTTTTCCAGCGCATTTATTCATTCATTTATTTTGTATTGTTTTGCTTATGTTGTTCAGCGCATAATAGTATAGCTCATAGTTAGGTTTAGGTTTAGGCGCTTTATTATCTATCAACTCAATGATAATGATGTTGCTACTACTACTACTAATGATGATAATAATAATAATAATAATGAAGAAGATTAATGTAGTGCCTAATCTCAGAAGAGCTAACGGCGATTTACAGAAGAACGTAAATAAATAAATGAATAAATAAATAATAATCAATCATATGATACATACTGCATAATACATACATACATACATACATACATACATACATACATACATACATATACATACATACATACATACATACATACATACACTTTTCTTTTTGTGTGAATACAAGTCATGAGAAACTCCTAAAATGAAACAAAAATTAAAAATTCGTTCCGTGCAAATTCTTTCAAAAAAAAACAAAAACAACAAAAACCAGGGAAATTTAGCAGATGAAAGGGACACAACTTTCCCTTGCCCATGCCTGTCTCAGATGGGAGACACTGGTTTGCACTGCTCACAGAAAGTTATACCATGTAAGGGGGGGGGGGGGGCATACGTTATAGTAACGCATCGTGTAGAAATATGATGGTTAACTCATTACCGTTTTTACTGAGTGTCTGTAATTTTAACCAGGTCCTACCTCTGTTGACTGTGAGGAGCTGGTGTCCGTCGCTTTCTCCGCCTCCGCTCCTTCATTGTCATTTTCTTCCGGGGGTGGTGGTGTGTCTGTTTCCGAGTCGGTATCGTCATCACCATTACCATCAGGCTGCTCCTCAGTTTCTGCTGGTTGCGGTGTTGTGTCTGTCTTGGCATCATCCTAGGCAATGACTGATTTACTGATTACTTATTAAATCAGTGGGCTAATGCGGGTGGGTGGGTGTTTGGGAGTTTAACGTCCTTTTCTTTTCCACCACGTATGGGCTAATGTTACCATTTTTATGCTCACAGATCGTTCTGAGCCGCTTTCGTGGTAAGCTTATCTATCATCACATTACTCAAGTCAGACACCTGGACAGTGACAGCGTCTGTAATGCTGGCACAGAGCCATCAGAAGCGTACTCGATGACGCGGCGACCACACTGAGCCTGCGCTCCAGTAGTGTAACAACAGTCGCAGAATTTGGTGTTCGACCGCTCGCGCAAAGTGAATGAACATTGTATCGCACGAAGAGATGTACTGATCATCAAGATAGACTATTACGAGCGTACAGGCGCGCTTACGAGCGAAACTGTTCCGAAACGTAAGATGGCTTAGCAAAGATGGAATTAGCCTGTTTGACATACCTATAGCATTATGTATATATTCGCATTGAATGGAAGGGTAAAAATGCCACTAACGAATCTCTAACTTTAATGGCTCACTTGCGTCACTCTGATTACTGAGGTAGTGTAGAATTTTGATTTTGTTTGCTAAAATTGATGCAAAACCGCGACATTGTTGTTGGTATGACGTTTTTCTTCCGCGGTGTGCTGGTGACCGTCTGCTACGCCGGTGTACCGGCTCGTAACTGTCTGTCGGTTCAATGGTTTCGTTGGTGATTATTTCGGTAGACAAAATTCAAAGAGGCTTTAAACGGACACATTCTATCAAAGAGGCTTTAAACGGACACATTCTATCTTATTTAATGCAATTCATGGTGCAGTTGGGTCACATTGATTAGTTCAGATAGTGCCCTTTTGGGTGCGTAAAGCCATGTTGTCGTGTAACCCCTCGATTTCCCTAAAAAGCTACAGTTGCTACGACGCTCTTCACTGGTAAGCTTACAATCGGCGCCATTGCTATTTTCCTTCGGTCACATGTCATGAATGCTTGACGCCTAGTTAGTACGTAGAGGCCAAGCCGAACAAAGCCGAAGAAATTCGGTTGTCTTCGCCGAGGACCTATTCGGGTATAGTTAAGACGCGCCTTAAGGCTGTTTGCCGAAAGAGTTGATGCTCCGCTTGGGTCAGTATGGAAGCCATCTTCTAAACTTTGCATTTGAGAAATACGGCTTTCGCACGATGCCTTTTTTTGTACATGTACGGTCGCTGGTTGTGAATGTCTATACGAGATCAGTCCAGTCGGCCGCTTCGCTTGAAATGAGCCTTTGGGCAATATTACCGCGGTGCGAAGCCTCACTCTGGTCAGTCGTCTTATATCAGTCTTGATATAAACTTCTGTTTTGACGCAAGGAGCTAAGCGAAAGATTTCCACATCTTTGTTGCATGCAAGACAAAATTCAAAGAGGCTTTAAACGGACACATTCTATCTTTGCTAAACCAGCTTATGTTTTTGCTCGTGAGTGCGCCTGTACTCTTGCAACATTCTACCTTAATGATTAGCACAGCTTTTAATGAAAGGCATTTAATGCGATATGATGTTGTTCACGCTTTGCACGAGCGGTCGAATATTCAAACTCTACGACTGTTGTTACGCTACTGGAGCGCTCAGTGTCAGTGTCACACTACTGGAGCGCTCAGTGTCAGTGGTCGCCCCGTCATCGAGTACGCTTGTGTTGACTCGGTGCCAGCATTACAGTCGCTGTCACTGTCCCCACGAAGAGAGAGACACACAGTCAGAGAGGGGTGAAGGGAGTATTTCCAGATAACAGAGATGAATACGTAAAATCAATAAACATTTCAAAATCTTGATAAGACGGTGAGTTTGTCCATTTCAGTTTTAGGATTCCATATCCAGTAAGCAAGAGAGCATAACAATGAGTTCGCCGCTTTTTAATGTCAATACAGGGCGTACCTGCAAATTTTCAAGGTGAGCGTAGAAAGGTCGCGTCACAGCAACATACAGCAGTCTACAGACCCGGGCAGATTCTCTCTTGTCCTTGCAAACGAACGGGCACGCCTGATCATCCTTGACCATGAAGCCGAAGTCGGGCAGGCGCACAAAACTGACCGAGGCTAGATCTTTGACAAGCTTGCACACGTCCATCGAAGAACTGTTCGTCATTTCTGCCACATCGGTTTCGTCTAATCTCGGCAGACGACAAGCTCGCTGAGAAACGCTGAACAGGGTCGTACACAGATTTTCTTGGAACTTGCTTTCAGAAGATGCGGCCGGGGGGTTGTGACAAGTGTCCTGGATGTCCTTTTCGATCTCATTAGATCTCGGAGGAAACGTGCAATTGTTTTCAGTTAAAAATTGTTGGAATTTCTCATACTTTTCACGCCAGATGCTCTCGGGTGATTTAGGCAGCGTTTTCTTCGCCCGGGCGAGACCCAAAAGTAGCTGGCAGAGATATTTCTCGTACGGACAGACATAGGAACATGCTGAGCTAGAGGTGACAAACTCCAGATCCGATTTCGCAACGTCTGTGTCGCTCATATCCCCAACGCCGCAAAGGTCCGAAGGATTGCCCGTGAGTAACTCAAACGTGATGCTCTGCGCCGTACAGACTTCTCTCGAAATGCTATAGATGGTCTCACAGACTTTCCACACAAAGGCCCACGATGGTGAGTTAGCGCTGTACAACTGGTCCATATTTTTGGTTGCACAAGAATCGACAGTGGCGTTGATAAGGTTTATTGGGGGAAAGTTGCACCCCATGTCGTCCAGGTTACGCAGTATCTCTGGTCTATCAGGCAATGGAGATGAATACACCAAGCCAACAACGACCAGGCAAGACACCGAAATCCTTACCACCACCGACATTGCGATATGACGTACACGCTGTTATTGCTGCAAGTGATAAAGCCTTCAACGGTGCGAGCTGAAACTTGCGTCCTGGTTACGTATGTGGTCCTGGTCCGTGCACGCTACGCGTCGTTGAACATCTATGCATTCGTTTTTTTCAAATGAGTTGCCCGCAGGGACTACAGGCGTTTCGGGACGCCGCGCACGGGGATTCCCCTTCTTCCGCTTTTCTCATCACCGCAGCTGTCTTTTCAATATTTTGCCTGTTTGTTAGTGTGAAATGACGGGGCTTTTGTGTCCTTTTGCCATATGTCCATCAGCAGTAGACAAATTGTAGTGTTGTATTCAGAACCAATGAAGAAGGTACGCTCAGCCAAGTTAAAAAAGAATATGAAAATAAATAATAAAAACACAGAAACAAGGAACATTGCAGTTTTTTGTGGCTTGTAGTGGGCCTACAACTGAGGTTCCCCCCCCCCCCCCCCAAAAAAAAAATAAAAAAAAATTAATGTGTGAAATGACATTGTCATTGTAAGCCAAGCTCCCGGTGTTCTATACCTGTACTTGCTGTGCCAGGGAAGAATTTCCTGAATCACTTACCTGGTACGAATTGGGGTTACTATGACGTCACATTCTGTTTCGGTGGCAGTCGGAAAACCCACTGGAAAAAGGCCCTCCATGGATTCTACCCATTACCTGGGAGGAACACCACTGGCGCTGGCAAAGAGTTGGGGCAGCAAAAAAAAAAAAAAAAAAAAAAGGTTAGGTTGACAAGTCTTGTGTGTGTGTGTGTGTTTATTATAAAGTTGTTGCTCACTGTAACATCCAGAACAAGAACAACAAAAGCCGTCTTTGGCCTGGCTGCTGTTCCTGGTTGCTGATAATAAAGGGAGTGTTCAACCGAATCGCCAGTTAATGGAGTTTTAACCAAACCCCGTGACACAGTCTTTTGGCAAAGTCAGCCAACCGAGGTAGGTCTGAATAAATAATACCCGTTATGCCAGCTACCACTGATGTATATCGCGTAGTGGCAGGTCACAGTGTTGCCGGAGTCGCGTCTCCTGAAATAACGATTACTTCAGTGAGGTTTACATTCATGATAGTTCCGTTCAACTCAAAACTTAACAGGATTTCTATCCGGGTTGGTGTGTTTGGACACCTATTCACACACACACACACACACACACACACACACACACACACACACACACACACACACACACACACACCACGTGAAGAGGGAAACAGTCATTTTCCAACTTTAACATTTTATCCAGTAAAACTGATCGCGTGTCAATGTCGTATTCACAACTTGATCAGCACCGCAGTCACGATGACAGCATATATCTCGTACCGCATGCCGACGAAACGGGCCCGACTGATTTGCGCGAGATAGGACTGAGCCGCCCCGGACGAGATAATTCACAGGGCGAGAACGACGAACATGAGTGGACAATAAATGTTGCAAAACGCGCGCAGCTGGATCAACCGCTCAAAAGAGAAATGAATCGAATCTGTCGTGAACAAGGATGCAATTTTGACATGCCACGTTTTCGTCATGGCAAATCATGAAATTACGTTTTCGTCACGGAACATGGCAAATCAGCAGACGACCGTGGAATGAGGGGGGTATGTGGTCGCTGTCAACATTGCCCAAAAAACCCCCGGAATATTGGATTTTGTTGAAAATAATGTACTCTACACATGAGTCTATGGCTGCCTGATTTTAAAACATTTCTAGGGTGCAACCTTACGTGTAAGAGGAATATATAGCGTTTCCCTCCAAATTTGCATCTATGGTACGTAGCCCAAAGGTTTATCACTCTCACCCTCTGAACAATGACTAGCTTGGGAGGGTCCTCTTTCGCGTAGATCGACCGGGGTCCTTTTTCCAAACCACGCGGGGAGCCGGGTTGGCCGAATGGTAGAGCGTTGGACTTCTAATGCTCGGGTCGTGAGTTCGTATCCCGGCCAAATATTTGTGCTGGCTTTTTCATCGTTGCCCCGTCTTTGACATCACCCTTACGTGGTGGAAAAGGACGTTAAACCCCCAAACACCCACCCCCACCCCTCCAAACCACGCTCGCTGGAGAAGATCAAACACAACTGACGCAAACACAAGACACAATTTGTCGTGAATCACGATAACATTCTGCAAAGTTTCCATCATGGTTCGTGGCATATGGTGTCTGGAGTGTGTGTGTGTGTGTGTGTGTGTGTGTGTGTGTGTGTGTGTGTGTGTGTGTGTGTGTGTGTGTGTGTGTGTGTGTGTGTGTGTCAGTGTGTGTGTGTGTGTGTGGGGGGGGGGGGTATCTTTTGAGCGGTCAGTTCATATAATCCGATCGAACATGCTTTACAACAGTCGCGTTTTATCTAAAATTTACCGTAGGGTTCTTGCATCTCGCAAATGCACTGAAATGTATTGGCATGCACGTTGGTGAAAAGTCTCGCGCACTGCGGACACCAAACGTACAAATAGCGAAATGGAGTACTTGTATTCGGCAACTTAGTGTTTGCGTTTCCGTCCGGTTGCGATAATCGAAATATCTGACACGGACACGCCTCCCCTGACTGACTGACTGTAACTTTCACGCTACGACTGAGTGGCAAAGTCAGGTCACTCACTCACGCACGCACGCACGCACGCACGCACGCACGCACGCGCACACACACACACACACACACACACACACACACACACACACACACACACACACACACACTCTCTCTCTCTCCACGTCAGGAGATATACAGACATTTTCAAACTTCAACGTTTTATTCAATAATCAGAGGACAGCACATATACATGTTCCTCTCTCGTTAAAAAAAAACATCATTAACAAACAAACAAAAAATCGAGAAATGAGATCAAAAAGAAACGGAGATCACTGGTTCCTCAAACACATTCTCAACAACGGACCACGTACGATGAACACGCAAGTATCAAATATACGCAATGCAGAACACGTATCAGTTTCGCAACTCTTTTTTTTTTGTTGTATGATTTTTAAGCCCCGCCAAAGTCCCGCGAGGGACGATAAAGATGCGAAGATAAAGATTCGAAATGAATGAACTGAACACAACTGAAATGACGAATACAGCAAGACATGCACGCATGACAAAGCTGAACTGAGCCGGTAGAAAACTTCACCTCCTGAGTTTGTGAATTTTAAGCAGCAATATTTCCCATCGCACATCGTGTTTTTTCTTTGTTGTTTTTTGTTTGGTTTTGTTTGTTTTGTTTTGTTTATTTGTTGTTGTTGGGTTTTTTTGTGTGTGGGTTTTTTTGTTTTTGTTTTTTGTTTTTTTTTGGGGGGGGATCACATTAATACGTTAAATGAACAGGTAAAGCTTATAGTCGTTAACTTATGTGTGCGTGCGTGCCAGTGTACGTGCGCGCGCGTGCGTGCGCGCGTGCGTGCGTGCGTGCGTGTGTGCGCGTGTGTGTGCGTGTGTGTGCGCCTATGCCCAAGGACTCTCCCGGCAAACTGATCATCGAGCTTCCTCCCAAAATAGAAGCAGTACAGTCTATGTTCAAGACAACCCCAGCCCACCAACACCATACTCAGCACTTAGTATGCGTGTATCTTGGGGCTGGCAGCCTTCCTCAGCGACGGCATCACTTCTTCCACGCTTGGCTGGAGCTTAGAGTACTGCGCTTCGCTCGATGACGGCCGCCGTTGCCTGCTCTCCCGTGACGCCAGAACACAGTCAATCAACTGCAACAAAAAAGGTAAAGAAGATGATGGGCAAAAAGGCAGCCATAACATTTTCACCGTAAAGCTGTAACACATACATTATTTTGTGCTAGCAGATGTACCCGAGATTTCGCGCGATGGGAGGTAACCGATACGAAGTCGCCGATCTGAACAATGGAGGTAGTTTAAATGAGTTACCTCCTGTGGACCAATAACCCGTGAACAGAAAGATTGGTAGACACTTCATTTATATATTTATATATAAATATCAATAATAAAGTGGATTTATATAGCGCCTAACCTAACCATGCACTCTAGGCGCTGAATAAAAATGAGCAAAAACATAATTACAAAAGCAATAGATACACTAGGAAACAAAGGAAATCCTGAACATACAAGCATGGAGACACACCTACAAATACACCGTTGAACACTCTTAGAACGATGTTAGTAAAACTGCACTCTGGAATGGAAAGTCATGCACACATTGCCGATTTTCACCGGTCTTTTGACTTAGAAACTTCATATCCTTCAGGCAACAGATGTTTAAAAAAAAACCCGACCAAAAACACCTCCAGACTCAATTGATGGTTTTTTTTTTGTTTTTTTTTTTTGCACTGTGGATGCAAGGACTCACATGAACTGTTCCAACTCACCTTGTTCCTGTTGATGTAGAGAACATAGAGCAGCACCACAGCACACAGGACGGCTACAAGGTAGACCAAGATCCGTGCTGAAGACATGGACGTCGAACTGCTGTCCAGCCCGGGCGACGCCTGGGACTGGCGGACAACAAGAAGGGATCAGAGTTCACACTGGCATGCTCTGCCATGGAAAATATGCCATGGGATCCAGTACACCGGGCGAAAGCGTCGAAAAAACAAAACAGTGAACTAAACCCAAAAGGTTACGGGCTGTTGGCACCACCACTCACAGTAAAGTTTGATATGCTCATCCTTCTTTCCTTTCTTCTTCCTGCGCTTTTCTTTTTTCTTCTTTTTTATGTCTTTTTTTTATGTCATTTCAATCCATTTTTTCCGCGCCAATTTCTCCGCCATGCTTTTATGTAAACCGGTTCAGATGAGCACGTACATAAGTGTTTACTTGTTGTGCTCTCTTACAATGTGATGTTTACTGCTTGGCGGTGATCCTTCAATTAAAAAAAAAAAATGTTTAAACCAAAGATTACATTTATCAGTTATGAGGTACGAATGTTGTTTATATGTTTGCACCGTTTCAGATCTCCCTTAACTTATGTGAAGACTATCATCTTGAAGACTCAAGATTCGATTCAATACGTTTGTCAAACACACAACAACGCTATGGAGAACTTTTCATCGAATGCGCTTAATCCGTGCATCAGAATCACCTGGGACACAATACAGCATCTGAAATCACCGTGGTGACACTGGCTGGCGTATACGTTGTTGTTGTTACACGTACATAGAAACGTACCGCGTATTGAGCACACGACGGTTGTGGACTGAAGACCAGCTAGGCAGCAGAAATTGGTGGCTATTTTTAGCGACTTTGCCAACGACGTGTGGCGCAGGTATGGAAGCGTTGGGCCAAAGAAAGTCATTTTTCTCTACTATTAGATGCCGCAAAGTCACGTAAATGGCTGCAATGGCCAAAGGGAACATCTACTCATTTGGCAAACAGCTTTGGAGCTTTGTAAGCGGCAGTTTGTCCCCTTAGAACCCATTACAAACATAGAGACTGTCAATAAAATGGTGGTAAAATGTTACTTCTGTTGCCTGACCAAAGGACTGTTCAAAGTTCAACATGCATGGCGCTAAAAAGAAACACTTACTGGTCATAAGTTTTACAGAAACAACAACAGTACTTCTTTCCCTCACTTTTCAATGGAACCAGAAAGTCAAACTGCCCACAATAACAAACATACACGTCAGTAGGAGAGAATCACAGGAACAAGGGTAACAAAGAGTTCTGCTCGTCGGATATCCCTGTTACTGATCTTCCCTTTCTGCCACATCCTTTTCCGCTTTGCGTTTCGGTTTCCTCGCCTCAGATTTACATTGCAGCCCATCAGGTTCATTCCCTGCACCTTCTGGTAGTATCCAGACCATTGCTATAGCCAACGCTGAGGCCACAAAAAACCCTCGTGCTTACGGTAATAGACGATACAAAGAGGCCGAAGCGAATCGGAAGATCGAAATGTCCGTTTTGTGGTGATTGTTTTTTTACTCTCCTTTAAAAAAAAAAAAAATCTGTGTTCTTTGCCTTAATGGCCCTTCAAGAAACTCACCCATGCAACAGGAGCTACATCTGTTTGAAGCACTTTCTGGCACTATGTGGGCTGCTCAGGCTAGCTTGGGCTCCCTTAGATTTGTGTTTACAAAGGTCGCACGTGTGTGTGAATGCTTTTTGACCTGATGGACGATATTCTCTATGGTTTTGTTTCTTGTAGTTTAGTGCATAATTTTCTGTGTTGAACCTCTCTCTCTCTCTCTTATATTTTGCTTCCTTTTTTCCTTAGTAGATAGTCTCTGTAGTATTAGCAACGGCAAGTTTGCAAACTGGCGAATTTCTATCAAAACTTTTACCGTTGATAAATAAAGTTTCATCATCATCATCATCATCATCCCTTAAATTACAGCCCGACGCAAATTGTGTCAACCAGAATTTCGCAACAGCAAACGAAGGCCAATGTTTTCAGGTTTCAGTTTACGACCAAAACTTTGTCTTTTTGTACCACACACTCTGTACTTCCGAGTGTTTAGTCATTTACACTGACATACATGTACGTATCATGCCACAGTGCATATTAAAGCAGTTGTAACGTGTTATGTCCTATCCAAGTCAATGAAAATCCACAAGACATCCTGACCACATCTCACCTTTGTTCGTTCCATGATGTCATTGTTGTTCTCGTTGTTGTTGTTGTCGTTGTTGTCGTGCGCCGTTGTTGCTGCATCCACCTCTCCTGATAGTGAAGTGCCTGCCGTTGCTGGAGTTTCTTTCTCTGCTGATGCCGCAGAGGACGGGTGACTGGTCGTATCATAGTCCTGGACGACTGACTTGTTTGTCAGTATCTCTGGGGAAGACGCTGAGGGACTGGTGCGGACCTCAGTCGTAATAAGCAGTTTCTCAGGAATAGTAGGCAGTTTCTCAGGAATAGTAGGCAGTTTCTCAGGAATAGTAGGCAGTTTCTCAGGAATAGTAGCCGGTTTCTCATTAGTAGTAGACAGTTTCTCAGTTGTAGTAGCCGGTTTCTCAGTAATAGTACGCAGTTTCTCAGTTGTAGTACTAGTAGACGGTTTCTCATTAGTAATAAACGGTTTCTCAGTTGTAGTAGACGGTTTCACAATTGTAGTAGACTCTTCGTCGTTTCTGTCTGCTGTTGTTGTCTGTCGAAGTGGTTGCACCTGAAGAATCAGAAAGTGCAGGATTAGTGATAATAATAATAAATAATAATGAGTATTGTATAGGCGCTTTACCCAATTTCATGAATCGGCTCGAAGCGCCGCGAACTGAACCCAACACGCACGCTCACGTGAATCACACGCATTCTCTCACACACTGGACATAAACACATTACAATCACGTGGTGCGAAGTGTCAGCTCAGCTATTGAAATTT
The DNA here is from genome assembly GCA_018292915.2 of Batillaria attramentaria. Classification (NCBI taxonomy): domain Eukaryota; kingdom Metazoa; phylum Mollusca; class Gastropoda; family Batillariidae; genus Batillaria; species Batillaria attramentaria. Next base: position 3,095,663 of record JACVVK020000004.1, read on the forward strand.
CGGAATTTAGAATTGCATTTATTTTTCAAATTGGTGGGCTGAACATTTCCAAAGCAGAGGGGGAGGAAGCCGGAGTACCCGGAGAGAACCCCCGACGATAGTGCACGCTCTCTCTCTCTCTCTCTCTCTCTCAGACTTAGGAATAAAATAGGTAGTTGATTTTGCATAAAGCCACAGGCAAAATTCCTTTCAAATCCCCCTCTCCCTTTCTCACTGCACCGTTTCCTTCGCAGACTGTTCGGCCTTGTCACCAATGTCAACTGACCTGAAATGTGTGTGTGTGTGTGTGTGTGTGTGTGTGTGTGTGTGTGTGTGTGTGTGTGTGTGTGTGTGTGTGTGAGAGAGTGAGAGAGAGAGTGAGAGAGAGAGAGAGAGAGAGAGAGAGAGAGAGAGATCACACGTGAATTAGGAGCTAAAAAAGTGAAAATACTTAAAACTTTGTCTTGGTTTATTTAGAAGTGGAGGGGGGGGGGTCTCATTCTTTTGTATAACTGATGACTAGTTTGTAACATTTCTTGTTCAAAAGTGCAAAAGAGGCTCGCGTACCTGCAAGTTTTGCAGACGAGACAACAAAGGTTGAGTAACAGCAAACAACAGCAGTCTGCACACTCGAGCAGAGTCCTTCCTGTAGTCACAAACATACGGACATGTCACCAGATCTTGCGCAAGGAACTCCAACGCCGTATAATTAGTTAGAAAATGAACCGTAGTTAGTTCAGCAGCAGTCTTACACACGTCAATCGAGTCTCTGTTGATGATGTCATTTAATCCTGCAAGGCTGCTCACACTCAGTTCCTGCAACTCACATCCTTGCAGGGATAAAGTGAACAGGGTCTTACAGAGATTGTCTTGGAGTTCCAAATGCTGACTTCCCGGTGGTTTGGAGCAAGTTACCGCAATGTCCGTCCGGATGAGAGTTTTGGGAGGAAAACTGCAGTTTCTCTCCTCTATCGACTTTTGGAAATCTTCAAACCGTTCCTGCCAAATGAAGTCGTCTGACGGGGGCAGCGTCTTCTTTGCCCGGACCAGGCCCAACAGCAGCGTGCAGAGCTTGGCCATGCCGGTTGTGTCATTTTCACTGGCGGGACATGTGTTTACGCACGTCACGATGTCGTCTGCCGCGAACTGCAAGTCCGAGGTCATGTCATTCGTGTCCGTCACATTGCAGACATCCTGGGAGTTGCTCTGAAATAAGTCGAAGTGAACGTCCTTCTTCGTAGTACACAGACTTTCAGAAACGTCCACGATGGTCCTACAGACAGAGCGCAGGAATTTCCATGGCGGTTCATCCTTTACGTACACACTAGTCAGTAGTGCACACGCGGCATTTGCTTCTTCGATAACCTGTTTGGGTGGAAAGTTGCACCCCTTTTCCAACAAGTCATGCCATTTTTCCTCCCCGGGAAGCGCTGGGAACGTACTCGCGCGGTTAACAACCAAAGAGACCACACTGAGCCACGCCAACATTTTCACAATGTCACAGTGTGCAGTTTTTGCTGCAAGAAGCATGGCGTGTTGAGCATATAGTGTAAACGGAAGTTTCCTCGTTGGCTGTCCGCCCGGCTTGGCAGAATGATCTGCTGCGCGTTCAGTCGTTGCACGTTTTTCATGTGTTAGGCACGTATGAGACGTTTTCTTTCAAACAAACATGGAAAACAGCTCAAAACACGCTCCCGAAAAAAATAGGGCAAAGCGTGTTGTCGCCGCATGTCACACGGGGAACACGGAAGAAACACTATGTTCGCTGTTTCTTCAAACTAAAAGCACTCTCGTGTGACATCAGCCTTAGATTTACTGTGGGCACGAAGTCGGACTGGGGTGTGTGTGTGTGTGTGTCTTTTTTTAAAAACTGCGTGCCACTATGATCGCTTAGTAACTAGGTCACACCGCTTGACGGCGGCGCGGCGTATCGCCCCAACACACTACACTGCAGCCGAGCCGACGAAACGCGCCCGTCTAATTTATTTGCCCGGGTGGGTGTTTGGGGAGTTTTAACGTCCTTTTCCACCAAGTATGGGTGACATCAAAGGCGGGACAACGAGGAAAGGGCCGGCAAAAATATTTGGCCCGAGCTGAGATTGGAACTCACCGTGCGACCCCGAGCGTTGCAAGTCCGGCAAAGCAGTCTCCCATTCGGCTATCCGGCCCCGGGCCGGCGAGATCTTTCACAGGCTCAGAGGGTGTGTGTGTGTGTGTGTGTGGGGGGGGTGTTGGAGTTTTAACGTCCTTTTCCACCACGTACGGGTGATATCAAAGACGGGGCAACGGTGAAAAAAGCCAGCACAAATATTAGGCCCCAGACAGGATTCAAACTTACAACCCCACCATTCGGCGACCATCCCAGCTCCCCTTACAGAACAATGAACTGACATTAGTAGACAATGTTGCAAAACACGCTCGATTGGATAAACGGAACAAAAGAGAAGATCAGTCAAATATTATTCACACAAACTTACGACACAAACTTACGACACAATTTGTCATGACTGATGTCAATGCTAACCTTTCAGTAACACGCCAGTTTTCAGCTTCGGTCATGGCAAATCGTGAAATGTGTCTTGCGTGTGTGTAAATAGAGTTTGGGCGGCCGGTTGCCGGATGCAACCATTGATTACAACATATGCTACTAAGGTTTATCGCTCTCACCATCTGCTATCTTGCCTAAATCAGACGAGTCCTGTTGTTTAGCTTATGGCGCGTGTACTATCAGCCCGATGAGTGGTTGGTTGCCGGTTGGTTTTTATTTTTTAAGAACAGTTGGTTTGATTTTAAGTTTTGCCTTGAGGGGGGGGGGTGGGGGGGGGGTTGTTGCACCTTACAGGTCATTGGCATGCACTTTGGTGTAAAGTCAAGTGTATTCCGGACACCTTAAAGTCTCAATACGTTTGTCAGGCATACAAGAACGCTGTGGAAACTTTTCATCGAATGCATTTAATCCGTGCATCAGAATCAGTCACTTGGGTCACAACATAGGCATCTGAAACCATTGTGGTGACTGTTTGGCGTGTCTGTTGTTGTGCGTAGGTTGACTGGAAGTGTACCGCGTACTCAGTGATGCGACGTTGTTTGGTTATGGATTTGTGACCATCTGGACAGCGGCAATTTCCGCGACTTTGTTGATCGGCAGTCATATTTCTCTTCTACTAAACGCAGCAAAACATCTATTCATCTGGCAAACAGCCTGAGAGCTTTGTATTTGTAAGCGGCAGTGTTTCCCCTCAGAACTCATTAGGGACATAGACACTTTAAGTGTACGATGTCGCATTGGGCTAACGCTACGTGGCAGCGGTTATCGGGTACTGCAGGCCTATAAAACTAGAGTATTCGGACCAGTCGTCTCCGTACCTTGAGATTGCCACTCGCTGTACTTGCGTACTGATTTCATGTACAGTTATTTCCGCAGTATTATTCAGGTTGTTGCTACATTTCCCTTACAAGCACACACAAAAGTTTACAAACGAAACCAGCACTGTGAGGAATTGTTATTGCCGAACAACTGTCCTAGCTGACAGGGTAGTGTGTGTGTGTGTGTGTGTGTGTGTGTGTGTGTGTGCGCGCGCGCGGTTCCCATTAATCAGAAAATTTGAAAGGGTGCACCCACCTTCACTGACAGACCGAGGAAGTGTGTAGGTTTATGTGTAGACACGTATTACAGTTAAAAGTGGCTGAGTGAGTGAGTGAATCCAGTAAGCCTTCGCACACACTTATACACACTAACACACACACAATATCATGAGAACCAGCCATTCTAAAACTCCAATGTTTTATTGAAAATGTACCTCCCACTTGTATAAAATACGAGAACTGAGACTCAAACCAAACAGTAACCAACAAAACACACTTTCTCAATAAGTCAAACAAACACAATCATCAAGTGCTTGTTCCATGACTTAACAAATATTGCTGCTAATTAGCTGGATGTGCACAAGCTAAAACTGGGTGCGCACCCAGATAGGTTACCATCTTTTAAGTTTGTGAATTCAATCAATAAGGGGCAAGCTGGAATAGTGACAATTTTTGCTCAAAGTCCAATGAAACAAGGTTCAGTTCAAACAATGGCCTCTACAATGTTGACCAACGAAATGAAATGAGTACTAGACATTTATTTTCATAACCAGCTGTGAGCGGAAACAAGAATCTGCAGATGACCTTGAAGAAAGAAGCAACCTTGACCTTAAGTTTCAGGGTGTTCTCTTTACTACGCCCCCTCTCATCAAAGGCTTACTGGGTAAGGGTTTGAACTGCGCGCGCACATACACACACACACACACAGACCTTGACCCTGAAGACGGCACCTAACAGAAGATTCCTGTAATTGTTCACATTGGCTTTTGTCATTCATTCTAGAACTGGCTGCCAAATTTTATCACTATTCCAGCATCCACAGAAATCCTTGTAATGCACTGGGTTGCAACAGGTTCAAATGGATGAGAAAATGAGACCAACAAAACCACCTTTCACCAACATGTTTCCAAACTCGTCTGAATTAACACAATGAACATAAATCAAATGGAAATGCTAGGAAAGTCACATCTAATGCACAGCAAAAACTTCAGCTGTATACAAATAGTTACGAAAACAATGAAGTCATCGTGAAGTTAACAGAAAATGTTTGAACACCAAGCGAACATTATAAGGAAATACATGTACTCATGCCAAGCATACACACAAAGGGTGTGATTATGGGAGTCAAACCATGACATGAATGAAAAGTGACAAAACATCCATCTAGACAAAAGCGTCTGTCAGTTATTGGATTAACTTATCCTTTTCTTATGCCTTCTTCTCTTGCTCACTCTCCCTGTGTGTGTGTGTGTGTGTGTGTGTGTGTGTGTGTGTGTGTGTGTGTGTGTGTATGTGTGTGTGTGTGTGTGCACGTGGGGGATAGGGGGTTACACTCCAGCAGTAAAAACGGCCAACGGTATGATCACTGCACAAGGAATGTCTGTCAAGCAAGAACTGCAACATGTACAAATAAATATATTTACAAATATGATCTGCCTCCCACTACAACTATATGAGGCAGTTTGTCACTTTAGGATGAGTAGGATATGCAGTGGTATGTGTGGTGGGAAACAGAAATGATTAAAAATAAGGGAGAACGGAGGGTCTGGCAATTAAAATAAAACCAAACAAGCCAAACACACACACACACACACACATGCGTATGCATGCACGCATACACACACACACCAGAAAAGGGATGTAAAATATTTCCCAAAAACATAAAGGAGGGGAAAGTCAAGAAGAACCAACATTAAAAAAAACACCCACTATCTCTAAGATCCAATGAGAAACACAAATTAACAAAAGCCCATTATATATTTTACAGCAACCAAGTGAGTACCAGCATGTGTTGGGAAAATATCACATACAACATACGAAATGAAAAACGTGCATGAAATTTCCTACATACAAACGATAGCCAACTACATTGGCAATTTTCCTATAACCCGTAAAAGTGCAGGTCAAGAGATGGAAAGAACGCCATGGTAAGCTCAGGTCAGGGACGAAGCCAACAGAGCTACCTCTGCCCTGAGGTAGCCTAATGGTTGTCCATAACCTGTGCTGTGCACCAGAGAGCATGTGATTTTTTGGCTTCACCCCAATACTGAAAACAGCAATGCACACCCCCCATTCTACCATCTTCAATGTACTTCATGTGTACTCTTGTCTTTAAAATTCACACCAATATCTACCCCTAAGCACAAGAAAATAATCATCGCATTCACTGTTCCCACATCAAATCTAACCCGGCAAGCAGGATTCAATACAATGGACCCCTCCATATTTACATGTTGTAATCCTTACACTACAATGCCGATATTTTTTTTTAAAATACACACGTACCTTTTATTCCCACTCTGTACACAGATGTACCCCAAAAAGATGGTGTACATCACTACATGGCTACACATAGCAAAACACAAATTAACCCTGATGACGCCCACTTGTTTTAACACTTGTGGTGCAGTTAGTGAGCAGCTCAGTTATCTCTGCAATCACTGTGTACAAAATGTAGAAACCTCTGAACAAACACTGAGTCATTGTTCTTTCAAAAACAGTCTTGTCTTTTCAGGCATTCAAACATTAAGACAAAATGTGTGCATAAACGCACTCACTAACCTACAGAATAAATTTAAGTACCAGTACCTGGCTTAAATACCACTCTAGTTCTACTGTAGAATATTTTGATTCACAGATTTCATTTCCTCTAGATGCAGTTCAGACAGTTTTAAGTACAGGCAATACTCTTTAAATGATGTTTTAATGAATTACCAGATAAAAAAATCCACTTTTTTCTCTTTCTTCATGACTTCACTGTCACAAAGAAATAAAGATTTGGCACGGGACAGACATGTATCAAGCAGAAGCTGCCTACACTAATCGATGGGTTCAGTGAGTTACCCCTGTCTCTTGTTCCTTAGTGGCAGAAAATCTCTCTGTGCAACAGTTGAAGTTTGACCTACAACATGACACACCTGGAATATACATTGTATACATCAAGGTTAATGGTTCCACATGCCACACCAGATCATCAAGACTGCCTACCGGTACTCTAGTAAAGAGTTTTATTCTGCTAAAACTGACAAACAAACAAACAAACAAACAAAAGCCACAAAATGTCTCACCACTGTGGTCAACGATTGTCATAGTAACCACTGTTACAATACAGCCGCAGGGGAGTTGGTACGTTTTCCTTGCAATTTGGCATGAGATCCACAGAATATGTATCAGGAATGTAATCAAACAATGCAAGCAATGCAAATTTATATGTAATGATGTAAATACTGTGCTGAGAAGGGTGTGTTTCATAACTTTAAAAGGAGGTCAGCTAGCATAGACGACTGGCATGCCACAATAAATCTGCTCCAATTCAGAAAAACCCCAACTCTCAGGGACAAACTAAACTACTATCACTGGACGCAGATGGGTTAGGCAGCAACATGTGTGATGTATCAAGCATACCACTGTGGGCAGAGAGAGAGAGAGAGAGAGAGAGAAGTAACAAACCCTATAGATACTGTGAAAACCGAAACAGCACAAACATGTGGGGTTCTGATTTGAAGGTACATGTACTTCCGCCCCTTCATGAAACTGGAATGGCACAGCAATGTACATGCAAACTCTAGTGTTTACCAGGATTTCATAATTATAACAAAATCATAAACAAAATCTCTCAAAGATACTTACAACAAAAGGCGGGTAAATTTGTATTAGCTGGCGTTCTAAAGGAGAGAACTGTGTTTTAAGCATCAAATTTACCAACGGCAATCATAACTCTGCAGCAAGTTCTCAACCCCATTTTCAAGCCCAGCTGCATTCCCCACAGCGCTGTTAAGACACTTACAAGACTCCCTGGGTCTAGGTTTAGTGCTGCAGCACTTGACTTTGTGCTGCTTTTCCATCCCTCCACACTGTAATGGTTTTACTGTAGCCTCTTTGAACATTACTGTTTGCAGTTTGTTTCTTCTCTGATGGTTCCTGACTTGCATAATCAGGCAGTTTATGTACAAAGGCTGTACATTAAAGCTCAGTGTGAACTGATGTAAACTGCAAAATATGGATTGATGACTTTAAATGGATAAATAAACCTACCTATAACTGAACAGAACTGTGTCTCTTGGGACATAAATGCCTCTTTGAGTCTTTAAGGTGTTTAATTAAACACACTATTTAAGCTGAAACTGCTAGAGAGAGAGACAGAGAGAGAGAGAGAGAGAATAGAACTACCAGCACAAAAGTGCACACACCACTAGAAACAGTAATACATGTAATTATGAGAGTGAATCACATAATACAGAATTTCACAATAACATCACAAAAATATTCATCCAGCCACTCTAGTTATGAAAAAGACCACGCACAACCTTGAAAGAGACGGTGAACACAGGGAGACAAATGATCAGCTACACACACGTTGGTCTATAAATTCACTTTCAAATGTGATGCCAAAAACAAAGTAATCTCCGGTGAAATTCCTGAAACCATGCATGTGTATCACAGAGGGCTTGCTATGTTTTCCTACATTCCCAAACTAACAATCTTGCCAGAATTTGTAGCACCGCTTAAAATGAGCATGAGAAGAAGAAAATTTCACAGACAATAAACTGCCTGTGACAACAACCGTGACTCAGAACAGCTGGATTAATCAGTTTAAGGTTGGAGTAGAAGACCTGCATACACCAGGCATTGTAATGGGAAAATGAATGCCGATGGGGTAAGGGCCTGAAGGGTTGGCGGGGTTGGTAAGGCATGGGGGTGGGGGGAGGGATGCAGAAGAAGGAAAGGGGGGGGGGGGGGGGGCAGCAAAAAGGGTCCAACGTGGCTACTGATGAGCAGAAAGAAAGCAAATTTTCTGAACAAAGTGTGTAACTGTCACAAGCTAAAGCATGATGCTCTTCTTCTGCAAAGAACATGTGTTTATGTGCCTCTTTCAAAACACCTTTAGAAGTCAAAGAGAAAATCTAGTTAAATGCAGTAAGTATTTTAAACTGAAACATTTGGTAACTGGTAAGCATTTGGATCACAAAAGCATATTTGTGGAGAATTGCTTGATAATCAAGCAGACACTGTAATAAAGTCTTAGATGATCTGCATGTCGAAAAGGTTGCCATGAGGTTGAAATAAGTGATGTGCAGAGGCCTGATCAATACACAGCCACCAGCAGACATGTCACACTGTGACATTGTAGTTAACAAGGTTGGAATCAAAGAAAAAAAACCTCCTGATCATACAGGTTCAGTTCTGTCAAGCAGGCTGCAAGTTCTCTGACGCAATGGCTGCTCATGGTACACCACAGCTGGAACAGTTCCCGGGATGCAGGGATTGCGTCCAAGTTAGTAGATGTAGTTCTTGGATGTTGTGGACTTTTCCAAAGATGGCATGACCTCTTCCACAGAGGGCTGGAGCTTGGTGTACTTGGCACCACCTGAAGCTGCTCTACGCCGTTGACCATCTCGGCGACCCTCAAGGACAAATGCGAGGATCTGTAACAAGTTACAACAGAGGCAAAATCACAGGAGATGTCAAAAAGATCCTTACAGAAAGCCGTGGAGGCTGGAAATTCAACTTCCAAGAACTGAAACTAGTATAGGAAGTTACCGACAGCCTACTAGGTGACACAAGTAACAAGTAGCACAGACGCCTGTAGCCATCAAGGATTAGAATGCTGATCAGCCCAGCCTGAGGAAATCAATCCCGGCATTGCCATGGAATTTTCGCAAAACTGGATTTTTACAACAGCAAAGGATGACATGCTTTATACACTTGTACTGCACACTATTCTCAAAATCCAGTCCCACCAAAATTCCACACTAATGTTGACATGTAATCTTCGATGTTGACACTGTATAACACCACTTACTAGAAAACTACCACTGACCTTTTGCTTGTTGTGGTAGATAACGTAGCCGGAGATGCACAAGACAACTGCTGTTACAAAGTAAGCCATGAAGTGGCCAGATGGTGGGGGCTCTTCACCATAGTAAGTTTTCCCCTTTCCATAGCTGCTGGCTGGCACCTTCACGAAAGACTGTCATAGAAAACCAGACAGACAATTTTAAAAGGGGTACTCCTACAAAACAAAATACAGTAAAACCTGTGCAAGGCGGACACCCAAGGGACTGTGTCAAACTGACCGCCTTGGACAGGTGTCCCTCTTACACAGGTGCAAATGTCAAGACAGAAAATTCTGTGTAATCTTTGGAACTGACATCCTGTGTGTGGTCAGACAGGTCTAGCAGGCATACACAATGCATGTTCCTGATTTTGAATACATGTAGCGCAAAACTGCTGTGCTTCCTTTCAGTTGTGTCTACTGACGCAAGTCAAAAATGGAAAAACTGGAAATTCAACATTTGCATAACCTGCAACCACACTGATTCAGTCGCATGTCAAAGTAGTGAAGTACTCAAGAAGGTTTGCAGCCAGCGATCCACTGCACCACACACCCACCCACACACACGCAACCAATCCCGACCCCACAATACTATAGTAACCCGAAAATATGCGGGCAGTGCACATACAAAATCTCTTGCTAAATGCAGAGCAAGAGATAAACTGATCAGACTGCTCATGATCACTGAGCTGACAATTGACAGCAGTCCACCACATTAATAATAAAACATAAACAGGAATCGGTATTTTACAGTGGGTTAAATTTATTTTATCACCGCATTTCCCCACCTGTTGCTTGTCAGGAGCGTTCCCTTGTGCATCACCTGCAGTTTCAGCCATGTTTAGTGGACCAGTTTTCCAGTCGTCATCATCTTCTTCATCATCATCATCATCTAGTAAAAGAAAAGAAAACTGATTTAGACAGCATTAAACAAACAAACAAAAAAAGCATAACTAATGCAAAAATGTAACTGTCTCAATCAACAGAGAAACTGTTGTCCCAATGCACGAAAAGGTGGGATTTGTTTTCCAGGCTGCTGAACTAACTGACAAAGAAGGAGAAGAGGGGAGGAAAATTAATGTGTCTCTAAGCAAGGAAACCATTACGAGTTACACTAAAATAGTAAAAACAATTTTAAAAGCTTGTTGTTGTTGTTTTTCTCCTCTCCACAGTCTTGCCTGAGAAACTGACAAGGTGGAGTTGGGGCTTGGAGTGGGCCACCACCATAGATAGGACTTTCTTTTTTAAAATTTGACCCCCCCCCCCCCCACACACACACACACACCGGGGGCAATACTACTGCCATACAGCTAAGAACCTCAGCCCCATTTGCCTACCTGAAGCTAAGCTTTCCAGTGTGCTTGTTGAGCCCCATGGGCTTGTATTGGTACCGACTGCTCCTGACTGACCTGTAAGGATGTCTGTTCCTGCTTGAACTCCCTGGGTGCCTGCTGCTGACTGATATGTTCCTGATTCTTCTTGACCTCCTCGAGCGCCTACTTGACCTCCCTGGGTGCCTGCTCCTGACTGACCTGTTCCTACTTGACCTTCCTGGGTGCCGGGTGCAGACTGACCTGTTCCGGTTCCTACCTGACCTCCCTGGGTGCCTGCTCCTGACTGACCTGTTCCTACTTGACCTTCCTGGGTGCCTGGTGCAGACTGACCTGTTCCTGTTCCTACTTGACCTCCCTGGGTGCCTGCTCCTGACTGGTTTGTCCCTACTTGACCTTCCTGGATGCCTGGTACAGACTGACCATTTCCTACTTGACCTTCCAGGGTGCCTGGTGCAGACTGACCTGTCCCTACCTGACCCCCCTGGGTGCCTGTTGCAGACTGATCTGTTCCTGCTTGACCTACTTGGGTGCCTGTTCCTGATTCACCTGTTCCTGATCCTTCTGGACCTCCTTGGACACCTGTTCCTGACTGACCTGTTCTGGTTTGACCTCCCTGGGTGCCTGATTCTGACTGATCCGTTCCTGTTCCTACTTGACCTCCCTGGGTGATTGTTCCTGATTCACCTGTTCCTGTTTGACCTCCTTGGGTGCCTGATTGGTATCTTCCTGTTCCTACTTGACCTCCCTGGGTGCCTGTTCCTGATTCACCTGTTCCTGTTTGACCTCCCTGGGTGCCTGATTCTGACTGATCCGTTCCTGTTCCTACTTGACCTCCCTGGGTGCCTGTTCCTGATTCACCTGTTCCTGTTTGACCTCCCTGGGTGCCTGATTCTGACTGATCCGTTCCTGTTCCTACTTGACCTCCCTGGGTGCCTGTTCCTGATTCACCTGTTCCTGTTTGACCTCCTTGGGTGCCTGATTGGTATCTTCCTGTTCCTACTTGACCTCCTTGGGTGCTTGTTCTTGGTTGGTATGTTCCTATTCCTCCTTGACCTTCTTGGGCGCCTGTTCCAGAATGGTAAGTTTCTGTTCCTGCTTGACCTTCCTGGGTGCCTGTTCCTGTTTCTGCTTGACTCCTCTGGAAGTCTGTTCCTTGTGCACGGCTTCCAACATTATCAGGTGCCAATGGATTTGTGCTTTGTCCTTGTTGTCCATTTCCAGCTGTGTTTGGATTTGCTGCATATGGTCCAGGCTGATTTTTTCCAACGGAGCCTGGTACTGACTGATAATCTGTTTGTGATGAGTTGATCTTCTGGGTGCCTTCCACTGGTCCAGTTTGTTTGAGGTTGCTCCCTGCATCTGTCTCTCCTACAGGCTTGTCATTTAAACCTGGTGTTTGTGTTCCAGTTCCAGGATTCACTTCTGATGCAGGTTTCTCTGTGTTGTTAGACAGTGGAGAAAACAATAAACATTAACAGTCATATGATGAAACCAGTTCCTGGTAGAAATGGAAGTGAAGGGGGTGGGCGTGGGGGTGGGGGAAGGGAGGGGGGCTGGGTGAGGCATAGTTCTACACCCTGAACCACTCTCCTTTGCTATTACTAGTTCTAGTATAAAATGTCTCAGCAGCACAAAATGCAAAACTGGGGGGAAAAAAAACAAAAAAAACTTCAAATGTATGACCACACTTTGAATCAAACTTGAAGGAAACCTTTTAATCCTGAAGTGTTCACTCCCCTTGGAATCAATCATACTGTGGTACGTACAGCTAATCCCCTGACTAGTTCAGTAATTTGGGAAATAGGTAAAAAGCTATTTTACCCAACTAGTCGTGGGAATAGCATACCGTAAACAATAAATACAGTGGCTGGATCTATGGTGCTTTAACTCAATATGGATGCGTAGTGTTACTGTTACTGTACAGGATCTTTTTCGCCATACTAACGACGTGCATGTGTATGGACATATTTCTGTTTCTGGTGGCCAAATGTCTGCTCTTTTTTTGCATGGCCTTCTTTTTATTCAGGAAAAATGTTGTACACATGTACATTTTCATTTAGCCTGGACATATGTACTATAATAGTTTCCATGAATAGGCAGGCCTACCATCTCGTGCCATGTGCATAACACAAATGGAGATCTATCCTTCCTAGTCAGACACTATATTTACTACCGCATCCATCAATCATAAAAACACTACGGGTAACTTTTTCAAGGCCAGGTTGCTGTGTAGCTTTTTTATTTCTCTCACACACGCATGCGTTTAGGTAGTTAAAAGTAGGAATTCTGTAACACTTGGCTGGGGTATGAAGTTACAGCACTGTAGATCCATCCAGTCCGTTCTGTCAAATACTGAGAACAGTTGACAGTCAACAAACCTTTCGGTGCTGAGGATGCCTGCATGTATTTAGTAACAGTCGCCACAAAGTATCTGCAGAAACGAGTCTCTTGTAGCTCTGCGTTTCCCACACACTGTCTCTGGCAGATGCCTTCTTTCTCATTCATGAAATGTAAGAAAGGTATTTTGGCTGCCTCCTCGCACACATCCCACTGAGGATTAAAAATAAGTTCACTCAAAGCATATGGACTCAATGCATCAACCAGTTCCTCGTTTCTGTTCATTTCATAACAGATTCCTTTCGCGACGTCGAAGAATTTGTTACATAGCAATATCTTGTATTCCCAATTCTCGGCATCTACAGCGTCGTCGGTGTAGCAGGGTCTCAAAAACTCCGGGGACAGCCGATTTGGCGTGTACGCATCTTTATCTGGATACTTACAGGAACTATTGGTTAGATATTGCTTAAATTTCTCGAACTGTTCCGGCAGTATACTAACTGTTTGACATGAAACTACACTGAAAACAGCCCAAAGGGCACATGTAAACAGTACCATCCTTGACGCCATCTTGTTGCCAAATCACCCACTCTCTACATCACTTCCGCTTCCGCTCAAATCTTCACGCATGCGCAGCAGCTCTTAGTAACCATTTTTGAGGGCGACTTGAAACAGATCATCAACCGATTCCGTCCTGTCCCGTCATGGAAGGAACAGAAGAAAAAAAGGAAGCAGACGTGAAGAGGGTGCATACATATCCTCTGATTCGGGTGAGGTTTTTCTCTAAGACATTGGTAACGTAGAAATCTAGCGGATCACCTGATGAATTTTGGCGCAAGACGTGTTTGTATGCTGTCTTTGTTTCATGTTTGTCACCAGAGGGTTCAAACAGAGGGTTCACCAAAGAAAAAAGTTAATACATGTATTAAATAGCCCCTCGTTCCGGTGACTCCATTTTTTTCCCGAAGCTCAGATCTGGGAATGTGTCATTGCATTGAAAACGTAGAAAATTACATTCATACAATTCATAGAGGTGCTTGTGCAAGGCCCTACTAAACGGAGGTAGCACCCCAAAAGTAAGATCACAGTGTTGAAATCTAAAGGAATGGTATTATGTCGCTAACAATCAGGCCTGGCCAGCAATGTAGACTTGATAGGTCAGAATGGCGAGCAACCGAGTGCAGTCCAGTTGTGTTTGGTATCCATACCTTCTATAAGTTTTAGCAAGTTCCACGGCACCTAGTAAAGTTTGCCAACATTTCAGTGTCCACAGTTGAGCAATAGCTTGAAAACTAACACCGAGTAGCAGAGCAGAGCTGGACACCTTACTTTTATCTCTGCACCGAAGCTCTCTCCTTGGGTTCACTAAAATTTTTACTGTATCCTCCCCTGTATCCCACATCCGCCGCGCGCGCGTGTGTGTGTGTGTGTGTAGCGCGCACTGAGTGCTCTCTTGGGCAGATTTTCTGCGCCATATAAAAACAGTTTATTATTATTATTATTATTGTTGACTTCCGGAAATGCATAAAAGCAATGCCGACTACAACTGGTATTAAGATGCAGGCAATATCCTTCATCTGAAATGGTCAAATGTGTTTTCATGCCGTTAGGTGAAAATTTGTGTTGTAGGGGGTATCGTATGTACATCCATTCAAAAGCCTATATGGAAACGAGGCAATACCTAATTTTGTAAACAGTGCCTAAAATGTGGTGCAGAAGGATGCCCTAACAAAATACATGTATATCTTAGAATTATACCAAGATGCCCCACTTTTGCAGTGGTTTACAGGGTTGCACATTTAAGTCAGTCCCAGGACACTGACCCATACAAATTTCAAATGTCCTATTTTTCCCACCTCAAGCGGACATTTGTCCTATTAAAATGTTTATTGCCATTAAGTGGCCAGGACACTGTGTCCTATCACTTTGCTGTTTCCAGGACACTTTGTCCTATAGAAGCTGTGGAAAATGTGCAACCCTGGGTTTAGACAGTTTTCAGTCCTTAGCAAAAGTTGCATAGTACAGTGTATTATATATGTAGGGATGTTAGACATTGGTTGAAATTGTGTGTGTGTGAAATTTGGCCTTTTGTTGAGGATTTCCGCTAGATCAAATGAGATGTTTATTCATCACATGTTTCTTTTGTACTTTTAGTTTTAGAGTTTTGGGATTATGGAGGGATTGAAAGAGAACTGGTGGCCACTTCAGCTGCTTTTGAAATTTAATTTTCTAAGTTAACTCAGTGCTCTTTTCTGTTTGCAGCATTCCGACATGAACGATGAAATGAAGACAGAGGCCATGGAGTTGTGTGTCACAGCCTGTGAAAAATTCGCCAACAACAATGAGGTATGAGGTTATAATCTCATCAGCCAGGGCTTCACAATCACATCCATGGGAACTATAACCTGACCTGACTAACCAAAAAAGTGTAGGAGTGATGGGACATTTGTCCTGAATATTGTCCAGCATGGCGCAAAAATAATTGTCCAAATTGGTTTTTTAAAAAAAGAAAAAAAAAGTAATTGGACATTTCAACAATGAATCGGTCTGTGGCCGATGTCTGACATGTATAGATCTATGAAGCCCTTTCTTGTATTAACGCATTGACACTTACAGTAAAGAAAAACGGGAGTGGAATTTTGACAATATAAATCAGTCTGTGTCCGATGTCTGACGTGGGTATGAAACCCTGTCATGTTCACGCATTGACACTTACAGCACCCTGTTGCTCGTACTTTTCTGTCTTTGTTTCCCACCCTGGGTGCATTGCAGAAGTGCAACAGAATGGTCTGTGTCACTTTCCTACAGTGACGTAATTACACTTGTACAAACTGGGGGGCAGACAGGATAGCCAAATGGTAAGAGTGTTCGACTTTCAGTGCTCGGGTTGTGAGTTTGAATCCCGGCTGGGGCCAAATATTTGTGCTGGCTGTTTTCTTGTAGGTGGAAAAGGATGTTAAACTCCCGAACACCCACTCATCCGCCCTTGTACAAACTGTTCAGGGTGGTAATAGATGGAGTATTATCTCCAGCTGAATGCTTGCAAGTCACAAGTTCCTTCACTCTGGAAGGGTAAAACTCATTAATTGTCCTGAAAAAAAGCCAACGTGTCGTGACTGCTTTCAACATACTTCCTGACTGCTTGCAATTTGCGTTTGAAATCATAAAGCTTTCCACAGTAGTTCACACTAGAGGGTGGAACTGGTACGATTTCTCAAACCGGTTTTTAACCGGTTTTTCCAATAGAAAACCGAGGTTTAAAACCGGTTAACCGGCTATGTATACGTCATCTATTGTTTCTAACGTTTCCCTAAGAGATGGAAGGGGGGAAGGGAGGGGGTTCTCCTAGTACTCCAGCTTCCTTTACCCCTGCGTTGGAAATGTTCAGCCAACAAGGGTGGGTGTTTGGAAGTTTAACGTCCTTTTCCACCACATACGGATGATATCAAAGACGAGGCAACGACGAAAAAGCCAGCACAAATATTTGGCCCTAGCCGGGATTTGAACTCACGACCCGAAAGTTGGAAGTCCAACGCTCTACCATTCGGCCAAAAACAACAACAACAACATGATGATGATAAGGAGGGGGAGGAGGAGGGTGTCTTGTAACGGGCTGAAAAACGACGAGTGATGTCCCTTAGAAAAACCGCGGTTTTCCGGTTTTTTAAGGCCAAACCGGTTTACCGAACCGTGAGAAAGTCAGACCGATTTTAACCGGAAAACCGGTAAAACCGAACACCCCTAGTTCACACCAGTTGTAAGGTTTTTGAGATCCTGATGTATGCACCATAATACACTACTTGCCTTCCATGTTCCAGAGTGCTGCTAAGATGATCAAAGACACCATGGACAAGAAATTTGGGGCATCGTGGCATGCGATCGTGGGTGAAGGCTATGGCTTTGAAATCACACATGAAGTCAAGAACCTTCTGTACATGTTCTTTGGTGGTAACATGGCAATCTGCTTATGGAAGTGCTCATGAGAAGAGGGGTTCTCATGGCAACCCCAGATCCCTAGGAAATTGTTTTCACTTACAATGAAAGGTGTACCATTTGACAACATTCTGCTGCTGACTGGGGACCAGTTTTGTTGGACTACAATCAATGTGATAAAACTTTTTACCATGATTTAAAGGTGGAAAGATGTGGGGTTTTTTAATATGTATGTGCGTTGTACAGATACAAAGTGTGTGTGTTGGTTTGCTCATGTCCATTTTCATACGATGAGGGGGTACATTACCAGATTACATAAACCACGCTCAAGGGCACAGTACTTTTCATAGATATGGCATTTCTTTTCTTTCGCCGTCTCCTACAGTTGCAAAACCAGTACAGTATTGTGACAAAATTCACAAGATTCTGTCAGTGGATAACAGTCTGTATTTATTGTTTTGAATGTGCCAGATTTCTGTTAACATTTCATACATTCATCCACTGTAAATATTGCCATTTCTCATGTGATTTCTTCACCAGTCACACAACATGACAAATTTCTGGTGCATCCATTTTGTTATTGAGAACACAGCAAACACTGGCAGTGCATTTTTCACATTTGGTTTGTTTTTCACTGATAAAGGAAAAATCCTCTTGATTATGATTTAGTGTGGTATTATAAAAATTTAGTCTGGATGGGGAAAACTGCACGAGTGTATTTTGGGTTTGTTGGGGGGGGGGGGGGAGGGGGGGATATATTCTGTGAACTTTTAGATGCTTTTTCTGCTGATGCATGTAGCATTGAATACATTAGCTGCTCAATGGCTAAAGACAAAACCAGTAATTTGTTAATCAGTTATACACAACCATTCCGCAAAAATGTTTCTTATTCCCTCCCCATACTATCCCCCCCCCCTCCCCCCTGCACACACACACGCCCATAAGTGCATACCCCGTGCCTCCCATTAGTGTTACATACACCCTAGCCCAGTTTGAAATGTTTTCCTTCAACCAGGATGAGAGTCAAACCTCGGTGGCCTTGTTTTTAATTTACTGTATTTCCAGCTAATCAGCATTATAAAAAGGGTGCATGTCTACAGATCAGCTTGAGGGCTAGGGCGGCAATTTAACATAGAATATGAAGGCAAGCAGGATTGCTACCCTTTTCTTTCCTTTCCTTATGTGGTTGGAGAAAAGATTCACTGTGGTGGCTGCTTTCAAATCTTCATATATGTTCTGTGTTTCTTTGCAGTCTTTATGTCTGCACTGCTATATGGACACATACCCTAAGAGATTTATCGGTTTTCCACCATCACTTCTTCAGTGTTCAGTGTCATTGTATTTTCAACCATCCCCCTGTAACATCACTCTAGTAGCTTGTTTATATTGTTTATCAAGATCAATTTTATTATTGTTAATAAAGGCCAACTGTTCAGTACACGATTGTTTCCAGGAAGTGGCTTCATGTCTCTTGTCTGTAACATGTGTCTGGCAGTCTTGGTGTATCACTTGGGCTATGCACTTGTACATAGTTGACAAGCTTTTTTGTCCCTCCTCGTGTACCATTCCTTTTGAGGTTTACACTGAAGCAAATAAGAAGGATGTACATTCCCACAATGACACCGCCATTTTGTACTCTTCAACCCATTAAAAGTCTTTGCTGGATTTGTTGTGTTCTGTCAGTGTTGCTGTGGGCCATTTTAGTGTCCAAATTGTATGTTCTGAGGTGGATGGCAGTACAATGTACTTCTTCGTAACAGAATTGCACACGAGTTTGGATGTAGTCCGTGTATGTGTGTGGTTGGTTGGTTTTGTTTATTTGTGTTACATCATGTGCATTTGACATGGCATGATCTGACTTGACACCAACACAGCTCGGTATTCGTGGATGAAATGTTGCTCAGTGTTGGAGAAGATACTCATTTAGAATTTTGAGACAGAGTATAAAATCGAAACACACACACACACACACTGTCACACACTGACACATAAGAAGTAAGCCAAAGATTGTGCAGACCTGTCACAGTGTACAGTGCGTGAATGCTCGGTGACAGAGCGCCAGGAATGATGCAATGAATCCATTCCTCCGCCCCCCAACAAAGAAGGCCAATGGGCAATAACACCGTACAACGTTTTATCCGTCACTGAGACTCATGCAGGTTGGGCTTTATTTGTTTGTTTTTTACGGGTGGGGGGTAAGTGGACAAGAAGACACCGTTCTCTGTGCCGCACACCCGGGATGTGTGTGTGTGTGTGTGAAGGGGGGGGGGGGGGGGCGTCGCCAACGCCGTAGGAAACTGGTTTCAGTTTGACGATCCATTCGTTTCCATAGCAATCGGCCGAAGTCGGGTGTTAGCGGTATCCGTAGCCCTGCCGGCAGAACATGATGACTAAGTACTGCATTTTCCACATTCAGTTATCAGTAGGCTTAATTTTCTATTCAAGTTAGAAGCGGATGCACGGTTGTTGTCAAAGCTTGTCGGTATCCTAGCTTCTGCGTGTATTGATGATAAAAATGTACCTTGAGCGGAACTACACGATGTGTCCCGAGTGGGGTCAGATCCTCGCGCAGTGTCCCGCCAAGGTCAAGGGCGGTATTGTATGTTGTGATTGTGTGAGAGCGTGGTGTGTGAATCGTTTTGCAGTGTGTTGCATTTACAGCGCGTATTCGAATCACTCAAGGTTTGTTCCCTCCCATTAGATATTCCTCCAAGAAAAGTCAATAAGTATGTCGGCTCCTGAATCAGAGAAGCAGCAGAGCAAAGTGAGGGATATCCCGATAAGACGTGTCGTCTTGAACGACATTTCGCAGCTGCCTTCAGAATACTCATCTACGCCAGGAGGAACTTTTTTCTCCACAACTCCAGGAGGTATGTCAAAGTGTGTACAGTGCAATATCATCATTTGATGGCAGCAAAGCATATGGGTTGTAATTGACAGATGCCACAAAGTGAAACTAACCTTCGTTTGCAGATTCAACTTGTTTATGTTTCAACATGGCGCACCCTTGGCCATGTGACTTCTTCACTTTGGCATAGGGTCAGCACATTTGCAGGAACCGTATATTCACGGATGAAATGCATCGCGGTGAAACTTTCAAAGTATTTCATAGGTTATTTATTTCAGATGAGAGCAGACAAGGAAGCGTATTTTAGTTACACACGTTAGACTAAGATGCGTTGGAAACAAGTTAGAGTCTACTGAGACTATGCTTGTCTCAGATGCAATATCGAGAACTGTCCTCGGCTTTGATAATGCATGACAGCAGGTAAAAATGAATATATGGGTAGGCCGATGAAAGAGGCCGTGTAAAAAGTTGGGGTGCAGGGGGGCTTGCATGCATCAAGGGGTAATCAAGAAACTTATTTGTCGAGGCACTTTCTCGTTCAACGGCCTTGACCTCTTGGATCACAAAACAAACTGGTGCTTCCACACCCGTCACCTAATACTGTGCCAACTCGCTGCTGTACCTTTTCATTTGTAATAACACTACGGCGGAGTTTGAAATAAATTCGGGCACTGTTAGTCGCCTGTGATTTCGCAGGTGGTTGCGCCGCTAATAATGATGACTTTCGTCAGTTGCGCAGATGTTAGATGTTGGGAACGAAAACATGTGTATAAGAGATCATGGGACGTCATGCGCGCTTGGTCAAAAGGGGTAGGGGGGCGGCGGCTGAATTTTCAGCTGTCCGTGCTCAGCGGCATGGTGTGAGGCCACCATGTTGACCCCTCCCGGCAAAAGTGTAGAGTTCAAATGAAGTTCATCCAACCATTAGCAGGCGTGCGTGCTCTTCCTGGGATACCAAAGCGAGACTGTTCTGATGGGGGTGGGGTATACAGGGCTTGGCATCAACAAAATATGGCAAAGTGAAATTTTAATCGCCTGGCCCACAACAGTTGTAGTGTTTGTATGCCGCTGGTCCTTTATGTGAAGCTTTCACACACACACACACACACACACACACACTGACACACACACACTGACACACACACACACACACACAATGCTAGGCGGCCAAACAGAGGCTGTCTTGTGGATGACAGTAAACTAATATTTTCAGGGGGGGGGGGGGGGAATTCCCTGAAAATAGTCACACCCAAGACGGTGTTGCGTAGTATCAGGTATGTGTGCGTGACATAATTATCTTTTCAAGCACTGTTTGCATCTGTGATGGTCTTTGCTTTACCATTATAGTTGTAACAGACTGAGTTTTCAAACACTCCAGATCAGCAGATCTTCCTTGCATACGCACACATACAATGTTACATGCCATGCAAAAAAAATGATGATCGTCATTTTCTTTTGTTCACAGGAACGCGCATAGTTTATGACAGGTCTTTCTTAATGAAGTGTCGAAACTCACCACTTGCAAAGAGTCCTCCAGCCAATATGCTCAACATCCCAGGAATTACCTCGCCTGCTAAAAATGTAGAGGAAAATGGTGATGCACAAGATATTAAAGAAGAAGGTGATAAGAATGGTAAGTATCTACTACATTGCACTTTACTAGATGATGTAAATAAGAGTTGCAAAGAGTTGTATAAGTCGTAGATAAAGTAAATTATGATCACTTTAACCACTGTGCCTACTGGTGCATTGTGAATACCTATTGTCATTGAGCATGATCATATTTCATTATTTACTGGGAGTGAGGTATTACAGCGCATACCATGTGCCTTTAACACACGGTGATACATGTATCACAAACAACCTGCTGTCCATGTGTTCTAATTCCATATAGTGTTGCTTTGTCAAAAGGACAGGTGTGACCTAAGTGGTCAGTTACGTCACTGTTGAAAACTGAGTCAGAATGGCAACATTCCTTTGGAGATGGGCTGACCCTATGATTCAGCCAGCACATTGCTGAAAGTGAAATCAAGATATGCTGTGTGATACACCCCCCTCTATGGGGGCTTTGCTAGTATCGCCTTCTCTGTTTCTTTTAATATTCCCAATCCCATCCTTCTTTCCTTTGGTTTTTTGGTTGTTGTTTTTAATCTTTTGCTGGGATCTGTAGTGCAGTCCCCTTCCAATACTCACACAGTTCTTCCTTGCAGCCTCCAATTCTGGATTTTGGTACCTTGAATCTTTCTTTGTGTGCAGCAGTTAATACTTGCAAAACTTGTACAGCACACCACTGTTCTTCTGTTGCAGAGAAGGTGTCTGCAGAAGACGCCCAGTTTGAGATGGATATTTAACTGCCTCAGCTCATCTGTCTTTCGTCGTTTCGCCTGCAAGTGCCCAGTATGTGGTGGTGGCTGCCCGATAAGCTTCACCCCGCTGAGAATGTTTGTACGTGTGGACTTGTGGTCAGACACAGTGTGTTTTCTCAGGATAAGTGTGTGTTCTCAGTGCAGTGTCCAGACTTTACATTCAACTGGAGAAAGTGTATTTGGGAAAGGGAATGGGCAGAATTTGAAGAACTTGTCATCCTCTCTACTTAAGAGAACTTGGAGCAAGTTTAGTATTGGCAACTGCTGAGAAGAATACCATTGTCTAGAGAATTTCAAACGTATTATATACTAAACTGTAAAAGCACATAGGCACCATGCTTTGCATAAATTGAGCTTGTTCGCTGCTTAATTGAGGCAGGGTGGGAATTGAACTGTGCAGCAAAGGGTAGGATTTTTTTTTTTTTTTTTTTTTTAAATACCAGTGAAAGAATTTCATGCAGCAATACTGGAAGCTCTCAGCTGTACAAGACATAATTCGCTGATCAGGAGTAACTGTTGATAGTGCATTAATTATGATGCATGAAATATTTTTACCTGCAGAGATTTTATTACAGTGGGCATTATGTTCACTGCATGGTATGGTGATCTATTGAGAACAATGCATGTACTTCCTTTGAGGCTTGGACTATGACGTTGAAAGGTGTAATACTGGCGCCCTACACCATTTTAATGTAAAACCCTTAAGACTGCCGTGACATAGGTCTCCACACTTGTGTCAGCAAGGTCAAGCATGGACTTTATTCATTGAAAACAAAGCCAGAATTGACTATCGTTAGAAGTATTACTCGAAAAGTCTCACACTCAAGCTTTTTGTACAGTTGCCCTCTCAGAAATTCTGGTCACTGGAAATAATCAAAGCTTCTAATCGCCTTTCGATTGTTCAGTGCACTGTGGAATGAGCACAAAGGAAAATGGCTTGTTTGATTTTCCACTCGGCATTATTCATTCATAGTTGATGTCTTTTTCTATATATGGTACTTGCAGTCCTACTGTGGATGATAATCAAATCATAACTTCCACTTTCAGGACGCTAGGTCCTTTTTCAGCATTTACAGTGATACGCTGGTACGGTTTCGGGTCATTGTAGTTTTTTTCTCTTTGTAGCCGTCCAAAGATCTGCTTGTACATGCTGCTGTTTGGCTCTGTGGAATCATGCTACAGTTACCTAGGAATTCCTTTTCCATCTTGAGGAAAGTCTACATTGTAGCACAGCATTCTGTAATCTTTCACAATGCTTCTGGGGTTACGGGTTACTCTTGATAGGGAAAGTGTCATAATGAAATTGTAGGTAATGGGCCGTAATGATTTGATGTTTTAGCTCTTTCCTCATCACTTTTATTTCTTTGAAAAGCATGTGTACAGGTTTGAGTATTTCTCCATGTGTATTGAACTGTATTGTGAGTGAATACTAAAAAGCAGTTCTGTCAGTGTCTCTAGTATGTATCTGTATGACTGCCTAAACAAGAAAATCCAAAGTCCCTAGGATGTATGTGCCAAGTATATCCAAACATACATGTATATTATTGTACCCCTGCTGCTGTAGTTTTTCTACTGATTCAGTGATGCAATACAAAACAGGTGTCGATTGAGATACAAAAACTCCAGCTGTGCATTCTCTTTGCTTGGCGGTATTCACAGTGATGACAATTTACAGGTAGGGCCACCGTTACAGGTGGACCCTTCTTATTCCTTCATCTGCATTTCTTGAAAATAAACTTTTTTCGTTTTGGTATCTCTGCTCTGTGTGTGTGTGTGTGTGACAGAGAGAGAGATTTTTTTTTTTTAATTTTGACTGTTCAACAAAAAAACAAAAAAAAAAAATGAACACCCCAGCTCCCCCCCCCCCCCCCCAACACACACACACTTGCACACATTAAAAAAATCCACTATCACTGCCTTGAAGCATCACCAGCAGACTCGTTCTATTCAAGACTGGGAAAAGGAAATATTGGACGAATGTAGGATCGTATCTAATATTCACATCTTCATAGCCTTCCTGAGTCACTAGCCACCCACACTGCGCATATAGTGAGGTTGGGGTGGCTCACTGTACCAGCAGCCAGAAGCCGACCATGCATCTCAGACACAAATACCAGTCTGCAACCTGAGATCGGAGTCTGCGTACACGAAGCTTGGGACCATGCACCTCTTCTTGCACTGGGCAGAGAGCAACCCTGTTCCGGGTCCGTCACTAACTCTAAACCCCTGCGATGATGCCCAAGTCAGGCTAACTGAGACCGAGCCAAGTTAAGTGATACCTAAGAAGGGAAAAAACAAAAATACTCGGTGACAAGGAAAGTGGACAGTTGCAAACAACTTCGAGGTCCCCATGTTATTTCATAGTGTGCACAGAAGCAGTAAAAACTCGCATTTACCAGCACAGTACATTTTCAGCCTGTTTAGAGATTATTGCCAGCATGAGTTGTCTCCCTTGCCACAACAAGCACGCTTATTTTGTGGCAGAGCACAAAGTTTGCCACAAAAAAATGCATGCATGCAGCGGGCCTGTGTATATATAAGAGGGACAACTCATGCAGGCAATAATCTCTAAACAGGCTGAAAGTTCTTGTGTTCTTGAAGGGAAAACGGTGACCTCTAACTCAGCCAAACTGCCAGTGTTAACAACGTAAGATACTACAGCAGGTAGTTGAACTATTGATCAGTATGTCTGCGCAGACTTTACCATGGCCATACTTCCTGGGTTGTGGTTATCACCCTGTGTGGTGGAAAAGGACGTTAAACCTCCAAACACCCACCCACCCACCCTCCTGGGTTGTGGTTGACCCACAGGTGCACATTTACTACTGGCTACCCTGTCCAGCCCTCTGCTCTCTACCCAACCCTGTTCTGGGTCTGTCGCTAACTCCACGCCCCTACAACGATGCCCAAGTCAGGTTAACCGAGACTGAGCCAAGCTAAGTGATACCCAAGAAGGAAAAAAAAAAAAAATACTCGGTGACAAGGAAAGTGGACAGTTGCGCACAACTTTGAGGTCCCTGTGTTTTTTGTGTTTTTTTTATTTTTTAGTTGCCTCATCCTTATAATTCTCCGGTTAGTCACCAAGTGCAGGATATGTGTGTGTGTGTGTGTGAGAGAGAGAGAGAGAGTGTACAATTATATGAATTTAGTGATCTTAACTCCTTTATGTGTCTCATGCTCGCCCGCATGAATTGCCCTACGGGGATAAATAAAGTATTTTTGACTTGACTTGACTTGACTTGAAGCGGTGAAAACTGTCGCATTTGCCAGCACAGTGCATTTTTCCAAAGGTCTGACTGCAGCCAGAATCTAGGTTTTTCACACCATTAGCCGAAAACCTACAGACTAAAAATATTAACCTACTATGTGTGTATATAAATATTTTGTTTTCTTGGTACGTTTTATTTCAATATTAGTCTTGAAATGGACAGTCATACAGGCCGGCCGGAGTACAACCAGAGTCTCATGTGCATTCAAACCTTTATTTCATAACAGCTGAGCAAGACATCTTCAAAATATAGCCACATACAAACACTCCCTCAGTCTGCTCCCTAAAAGGTTAAAAAAAAACAACACAAACATACACACACACAAAAAATACCGCAATGTCAACTGGCTGTTCGCAGCACTACTGAAATTTTCTACACTGCTGAAATCTGGCATGGAAACAAAGGTACAGGTGCATATCATTATGTATGCCAGTATACATAAATGTGGATCATTTCACTCTACAAAATAAAACACTTGATGATATGTGATGCAAAGGGGTTGCCCTATATGCAATTTCCATTCATAATGTTGATGATACTTTAGTATTGCAGCTTCGTATCCCTCTCAAGTCTGCCGGTGAACAGTGACAGTTTGCCAGTCAAGCTAATCTGATAGGGGCGGTCAGTTACTAGCACCTACTTTGCATATCAACTGGCAAACAGGTACTACCCACTGGTGGTCTTTATTTAATTCACAACCCTATGGAACATGTGTACAGTTGTTTTGGGGGTTAACCTAGTCTGAGTATCTGATGGAGAAGGTCTCAGCTTTCAGAAGATCAAGAAGAAGAGAAGGTTTTAGCCTAATATGGGTTAACCATTCCAAAACCCATTATTTGTAGCCTCTGTCAGAGTAACCTCATGTTGCTCCTCAACTGTATTACTACGGGAGAAAGGGACCTGGTGGTGAGGAAGGAGTGATGGGAGTGATGGAAGTTGAGATGTGAGTGGGGGGGGGGGGGGGGGGGGGTGAGTGGGGATAAATCCAACACACCGTCCCCTTGTGATTACAATAATCAAGTAATTCCCACTGAACCGTTTCTGACAGGTAACAAAATATTCATTACAGTGGCTGCATGAAGAGGAAAATGTATTTTACTGGCTTGGTACAGGCATGGTACTCTGAATAATGCACAACTGAATAAAGAAAGCTCTCTTTCACACGCACCTTGCACAGCGCTAATTTCCACATCAATGCTTAACACTTGTCAGAGTGGTAGGAGGATGTACTTGAGACACATCTCACAAATTATACTTCAAACAACAAAACAAAAATGATCATAAATCCCCTCAATATTTATGAGGAAGAGCAATGGCTGAAACCAAAACACAGCACAGTAAAAAGGTATCAATGATTTCAACCCTGAGTGCAGGTACCAATATGTTTTACGTAAAATGACGACAATCCTTCCTATCTTAAACATGCAACAAACACATTTGCACAGGATGGCCTTCTTTGGCAGAAGACTGTATTACAGCAACAATAAAATGATCTCTGTGCAAGTGGATGTATAAAAAAATATACAGAAACTGTACATACTATAAAAGCACATAAAAACATGTAAAGTGTATCTCATGCACAATACCGAGTTCTTCACTTGCCATTGAAGACCCAAGTTCAAACTTCCCCTTTCCCTACTATGTAGGCTGACCTACTTCTTGCGCACATACACACACACACACACATGCACACACACACACACACACACACACACACACACACGAGAAAAGCTAGACTACTGGAGGTAAATGAAGATCACAGATGAGAATATAAGAATCATCCCTTAATTTTACAGGTTGCAAAAATTTTCCGTAGTTGCAAAAAAGAATCGCTCACACAATGCTAGCACTTGCCAGCCTGCGATTTTCTGTGTAACCTTCCCCCACCCCACCTTCCTCATTGCTTCCTTCACAAGCGCACATGCAGAGAATAACCCCTGATGTAAAGCGGTGGAATACCCTTGATGTTATTCAGTTTGAGAGAAGAGGAACGCAAGAAAAAGCACCAGAAAACCAGGGCAACTAAAACTTAGACGTGTTCTAATACACACACATCTTGGCATAGTTGGTGACATGATCAAAGCAAAAAGTTCTCTAACTAGCATAAGTGGTTCCTGTGTGTTATAAATCATTGAGTACAGGGATGACAACTGAAACAGAGGCAATGAGACTTACCACGTCTCTTTTCACACATTGTCAGTAAAAAAACAAATCCACGATCATTACTATAAATTTTGATACACATGATACCTCCAACACTCCAGACACCATAAAAACTGCTAAAAAAAAAAAAGAAAAAAAAAAAGTTATATGCAGATATCTCTATTGGGATCGTACATTTGTATCATTCTCTGCTGACAAATACGAAGTTCAGACATGTTTAAATGAGGACACATAGTCTCTTCAAAATTCCCAGTGATCATTGCTTATTGTGACACAGACAGTGTCCATGTAGCAGAGTTGTGTGCTTTCACTGTGAGTGAAATAAAAATGGTAAAAATGGCACAGAGATGATGGTAGCTGATCCTCAGCCCCGTGGGGGCTGTGAAGAAAGTGAAGAAACCCCTTCACAGGATGAGAGGTCCAGCCGGCTTCAACTGGACTCTAGACGATTCCAAAGCCTTCTGAATGCTGAATGGCGAGCAGCAGTTTGTCCTCCAGTACCTCGCGTGAGTTGTAGCGTGGTAAGTCCAGCAGGTTAAAGCAGGTGTGAGCCACCGGTAAGTAGGCCTCCCCTCCGCCAGTCGGCTGGATGATCATCTGTGGAGAGAGAGTGATTTGTCTGCTGTAAGAATCTCACTATACAATGGGGTACATGTACACATTTTTTCTCTGGTACATTGATTTGTTATTGCTATATTATGGCTAAAAAGCTGTTTGTCATGCTCTCTGCTGAACAACCCATACCTGTATTTGCCTCCTACACCTCTGTAAAGTTTTAACCAGTATCATCAAAAATAGTTTCAATGTCAACCAGCATTATTATATTCTGCATAAAAACACATGACTATACATATTACAACACTGTGACAAGCACACTGCAAGGTCTGAAAGCAAAACACTCGACTAATACATATTGCGGAAGGCCATGCTCCACTCACTTTAATGTACTTCATGCCCAATACAGGTATCCTGTCGCTGCCAGTCAGGAACACTGCAAACAAACACAGACAACTAAATGGCCAAACACCTGAACAACAAACAAACAAAAACTGTTCACAGTTGTTGACCACTTACGTCATGAGCAGGGATGTGTGCTGTCTGCAGGTAAGTGTCGTTTGTGTAGGTGCAAGTGTGTGAGACTGGGTGCTGGGGGGGCGGACATTCACTTACACAGAAACTTTTTCTTGTTTTCCAAGCTGAGGTCATGGAACACATCCCAGAAGAGTTTGATGGTAGGGTGGTACCTGTGGTACTCTCCCTTGTACTCGGTGTTCTGCAAAGAAAAAGAGAGTCCTGTCAGTTTCTTTTCAAATGTTTACCGAAAAAGGATCCCTGCCCTAGAGCAGCATGCATTATGAAACCATTACAGGAAAGCTATAAACAGAGGAAAAGTAACAAGACCAGAACAATGATTACAATGCAGATGAAAAACAGGGTTCGCGTTAACTGGCAATTACCAGTAAATTACTGGTTATAAAGAGGAAATACTGGAAATTTTTTTTGCTGTCAGTCCCAGGGACTGGTTTTATTTTGCTGGGACTGGTTACAGATTTATGGGAGAAAAAATAAAAATGAACAGGCTGATCGTAAAGAGAAAAAAAAAAAAAAAAGAGAAAAAATGTTGATCGTTCATACAAATTTTGTGGCCCAGGCTTGACTAGCGGCACTTGCCTTATCTTTCTGAATTGTGCTTGCAAAAATTTACATCATTATTTGCAGTGCTACCGCAAGTTTTTCACAGGGACTGGTTTTGCTCAGAGTCGCTGAAAAACGGTTGGGGTAGGAGGCGAGGGGACTGGTTTTGAAAAATCCTAGCGCGAACCCTGGAAAGAACTCAAGTAAGCAGCAGCTACTTACCTTCTCAAACTCATTGAAGTCGTAGTCCTCATTGCCGATGACCATGGCCTGAAGCTCTTGAGGATGGAACAGCTCCTGTTGCCAAACCACGTACAAGCAGTCAACAATTACATATTTTAAAAAAAGTTACAAATATTTATTTTTACAGTAAAATGTCTTTCTCCTAGGTACTTACCAGATGACATGATACTATAGGAGATTCCCCCTATACCCCCACGACTTCAGTCAGAAGCGTTAGCGTACTTGGCAACAAGAGGGATAACCCTCTATTGACTCTTTTGCCCCAGTGAGTTAGCCTGGCACGTGACTCCCAAGTCACCTGACCCAACCCCCAATCGCCAGTTTCCCACCGCTTGCCTGGGCAGGAACTGCGGGGAGGAGGGAGGGTGATATGATATCATGTCATCTGGTAAGTACCTAGGAGAAAGACATTTTACTGTAAAAATAAATTTCTCCTACGGATATACCAGATGACATGATACTATAGGAGAATAACAAACAGGAGGAGGGAGTTGCTGTTTCCTTTCAGGTGACACAGAATCCCAGCCTCAGGCATTCCTTTATTACAAAGGAAAGAACTGTCCTCACGACTTCAGCCAGGTGTCCCCCCGCTCTCAAGGATGTGAAGGCACTAAGGCCGTGCAGGTGTAGAGAGCGATAGGTTCTATAGAACCAGTCTGCGCAGCCGGGCAGACAAGGCCACTGAAGGGACAAACTCACTAACATGTACAACAGTTAAAATCCCATAACCATGTACATGTATAACGGACAGACACCCGAGCAGAGCCCCCTCCGGATGCACGGGTGAAGGTCCGGGGAAGCGTACAGACAGACACCCGAGCAGAGCCCCCTCCGGATGCCCGGGTGAAGGTCCGGGTAAGCGTACAGACAGACACCCGAGCAGAGCCCCCTCCGGATGCACGGGTGAAGGTCCGGGGAAGCGTACCTGGTTCAACCAGACTGTCAATGCCCAAGGAGGATAACAGAGGTGAACCGTGAAGCTGACCCTACTGGTTGGACAGACGCTCGGCGGCAGGGTCCCCTCCGAATGCTGAGTCCCACTGTGCGTGAGTGGCAGTAATTGATTGCGTGGCCTTTTGTGCTACAGCCAAAGCCCCGATACACTATAAGGGTTGGTGTAGCGCGGAAAGATCGCGGAGATAAAATCTCGCGAAAGCTGAGTCTGACCTTTACATCCGAATGAGCGGATTATTATTTCTCAGGGCTGTGTTTGTATGGAGTGTGACGCTCAGCGCGAGGACATGTACCTCGTGAGCGCGAACCTGAGTTGGCGTCTAGCTTGCGGAGAGATTTCTTCGTTGCTTTTCCGATCACAGACACAAACCAGATGGACACAGTTTGGGCGGCCATGTCCTGCCGAGACTGACAGGCAGAAATAACCGCGAGAGATCTCCACGAATAGATGCGGTGCGCTTAAGATAAATCCGAAGCGCCCGTACCGGGTCCGACATATAACCGGATCGCGTTTGAGTAAGCCACGGGCGGTATGACTATCCCTGTGGTGCAATCTCCGGCAAACGATTTCTAGCCACGAACTCACAGCATGTGAGCAGGGCTACCGACCCGTCCCGTCTGAACTGTAGGTACAAAGCAATTTGGAACTGCTGAAAGTGCGTGAATTTGCTCCACCCTTCCAGCCGACGCAAGCGCGACCACAAAGCACGTCTTTGCGCGTCACCTCCTACACTTGAAGTGTGCTTGCGAAAGCGGCTCAAAACGATCTGAATTCAGAAAGGTGGACCCACGGGAGAGACCATATAGGGAAGGACTCTGAGACTGGATTTTGCGTGGATATGTTCGCGAGTAACTCGAGAACATTTTATGTTGTTGTTGTTCCAGGTCGCCTTTACCGAAATGTTTGTGTCTGAAATCATCACCCGACAGCCCTTAATTGTGATACAATATATCTGTAAATTATGATAGATTAAGGGGTGATATGTTACTCGTCCGCCAGCCACTCAAAGGAGTCCGCGACATGTGGCGGCTCTTAAGTTTTCTGGGTCAGACTTCTTTCCGCACATCTGTCACTACGGACCCTCCACTTCCCTTCATAGGTCTTAAGGAGGATAACCTTCTAGTGGCTGCGATGCGCTCCACTGCGCTATCCGAGGGTTTCCTGCCTCTCACGGCTGACTTGACAATAGCCAGGCACGCTGGGTAGGGGCGAGAGATCAGTTGCCGCGGCTGTTTCAGGAGCGCGCGTTTGATCGCCAATTTCCTCGAGATTTCTTGGGGAAGGCTGAAGAGATCCGAGACCGAAGCCTTGCCCATGAGAGTGGCGCGATAAGAATTATCTCGCAACGGTGCATGCACAGTTTCTGACAAACCTTATGTACGCGACAGGCCGAGGGGTATGCATACCCGAATATCGCTTCCCACAGGATGGGCAGCATCGCGTGACCGGCCTGGGAGTCTAGTACTAGCGAGATCAAGAGGGGAAGTTTGTAATCCTCCTCGTTGCACAGAGGTCGGACCTCTGACGGAATGAATGATCTGCGGACAGAGACCATACTGTGTGCGTTATCTGTCACCTTCGACACAGAGCGTCCCACGAGCACATTCATCCTTCCGGGAATGTGATTGATTTCGAAATTCGCCACCACTGACGAACTGTCCGACATGGTCATGGCTCTGACCCGAGGATCTGCGTGTCCATGTTTTGAGAGCTGCCAGTAGCTCGAGTACAGCGGGGCGCGTGGCCGACTCCTCGCTCGACGTCCTGTTCGCGGTTACAAAACACGTAAGGAGTAACGCACGCCAATCCTGAATGTTCGGGTCCCCGCAGACTGTCGGGGTTACGAACATGCTTAATAAAGGAGGGTCTTGCTACGTGTAAGTTGCAACCACGACGCGACCGACCTACGGACCTATCCCCGGCTGCAGAGCCACCCCCGGATGCAGCAGAGACAGGGCCGTGGGAAGCGTACCTAGCTCGGCCGACTGAATCCCGCAGAAAACAGCGGTGAGCTTGCGAAGCATAACCCTAATGGTTGGACAGACTCTCGTCAGCAGTGGCCCCCAACGGATGCTGACGAGGGAAAGTCCGGCAGGTAGCAGGGAAGGCTACCCAGAGCCCCCAACGGATGGGCAGCCCCCCGCTTGAGAGGGTTGGGGGACGCAAAGCCACCTCCTCCAACCCCGCGTAACACCTCGCAAAGGTTGAGTCCGATCTCCAGCCAACTGAAGCGATAATATCGCGAAGCGCGATGTTCCTCTGAAACGCCACGCTGGTAGCTAGGGCGCGCACCTCATGCGCACGGACTTTGAGCAGGTGCCTCGCCTGAGGGGCAATTCCGCATAAGCGTCTTTAATAACTCCGAGGAGACTGAGACTCTTGCCGACTGAGAGGGAAGATTGGGAAATTTCCTGACAGGGATCAAGCTTTTTTTTTTTTTTTTTTTTTTAAATCTTTTGGCGGCTTTTCCGAAGTCAGTGCGCTTGTAAGGCGCCAAGACTATAACGCGGCAATCCCTTGGCGGAAGCCTCACGTTATTGCGAGTGGACAGAAACCTCATCCTCAGGTGAACGAGGTCCTGAGAAGAGTTCGGATAGACTTGTCCAATTCCACCATCCAACCGAGGATGAGCTGCAAAGGAGGACTTGACGTGTCTTATTTATCCGTAACAGACCGTCCGTATAATTTGAAGTGGGAGAAATCGCAGTTTCCTGCAATGCGCGACCACTGCGCTCATACCCTGGTGAAAACCCAGGGAGAATCGCTAAGACAGGAAGAGCGGCGATGAACACAAACCGTAGGAATTCTGTGATGAGATGTGCTGAATAGGGAAGTGAGGTACGTGACCGACAGTGATATCGTTCCTCTAAACCCAAGTTTCTCACACCCTGCGCCGCTTCATGAAGAAATGGGGAGCTGCTATATATTGGTTAAACCGACTTAAGTCTATTACCGGCCGCCACCTCACCGCCGGCTTCGGTACAATGAACCGAGGGGATATGACCCCGGGCTGGCGAAATCTTGGACTCTGAATACTAGAGCCTGAAAATCCATTCAAAGGCGTGACCTTCTCTGAAAGAAGGTGCCGTGGTGGTAGAGTGTAAAGTTTTGCAATACGCAGACTCTGCGCAGCTACATACCCGGCCGGGCATCACTGCGATTTACGCCCCCCAAACACGCAAAATTTTGCAAGCACGCTAAGGGCGTCCCTTTGGACGAGATAATGGTTGCAGGCCCAAGGTAGATGGAGCGGGCCACATGGTTGAAGGACCTACCCATAGTACGCGAAATATCAGGGGTTTTTTTTTTTTTTTTTTTTCAAATTGATAACTTAGCCTGCCCTTCCTCCGCCAAAATGAAAATGGCTAAAGACCGCAGACTGAGGAATGAGGCAACTGCAACGCCAAAGGGCGTAAACCGAGCTGACAAGTGCACGCAGCTGGGTTTCACAGGGGAAATTGGGTGGGCTGCTCAAGCAACAAATTGGATCTGCGTCCGGGTCTGAGGAGTCTACAAAAAATATTCAATATTAAAGTCTACCTGTAGACCTGAATGCGTAGCGCGTCATGCCGGGTTTGCTAGTCAAGGAATAGCCGTGTATCATCCTTGAGCTCTAGCGTCTTCCTGCATCTCTAGAGGTATACTGCCCGAACGGACACTGGGGGCCGGACTAACTTCCACTCCTTCAATGGCGGAAGAGCTGGAAGTTCGGGCTAAGAGCCGGGTCCGAGCGAGGACTATGTTCCTCGGGGACAGCCTCGAAATTTTTACGGGCAGAGAGGAAGAGGAGTCTGTTATCAAGTGTCATCCTCGTCCATGAATAAGTCCCCTCACGTCAAAAACAACCTCGCTTGGTGAGCCCGGGGCTGGGCGGGTGGACTGAGGACTGAGGAGTAGTGCGTAAGGCCTTTACGTTGTGGGCCGCCAAAGCCATAACTAACACTGAGGGGGAGGAGAGGGGGGGGCACCAAGACGGATTGGGTCGAAACTCGGTCCGAGTAATGTGTTACTGCCCTAGCGGCGAGACACCCGCTACATGTCTGAAGCGCTGGCCGCGAAGTACACGTATAGCGGTCTTGAGCCAGCGGGACTATTCTTCTCACCGACCGTCATAAACGGCGGGGGAGGGGAAGAGTCCCGTGGCTGTGTGGCGGTAACCGTGGTTGCCGCTACATTTCTCTATTGAGTGTTATCCTGCCTTGCTTCGCTTTCATTAAGTGTGGTACGCTTCCCTGTAGGGCTCTGGTACGCTTCCCTGTAGGGCTCAAGTATTGGCGCTTCCCTGAGTCATTGTCAGAAATCAGCTTTGAAATCCAACTTTCCTCTGACCAAGTACTACACTTCGAACATGGTGTGTGTCTCGTGCAGCAATACCCAGTTTGTGGGCCGGCATTGTATGGGGCCTTGTGAACACAGGAGGCAGAACACAAGTCATGCCGTGGCCGTCCGGTATAATCAGTGACCGGATACGAGACTGACACCCTCTACCTTACCGTGCCGTCAATAACCAACACAAGGATACAATGATATGGTGAAAGGTAGGCGCCGTCCATTTGTAGGCACAAGGTGGCGGCGGCCGTGACAGCAGGTCAGTATGAGCCGGCTAAGCCGGTCCGGAGGCAAAGGGTGAACATCGTGCAAACTCGCTTGCAGAGCAGCGTGGGGGAACGTCTTGCCGGTAGGCAAGCCAGGTGGGAAACTGGCGATTGGGGGTTGGGTCAGGTGACTTGGGAGTCACGTGCCAGGCTAACTGGGGCAAAAGAGTCAATAGAGGGTTATCCCTCTTGTTGCCAAGTACGCTAACGCTTCTGACTGAAGTCGTGGGGGTATAGGGGGAATCTCCTATAGTATCATGTCATCTGGTATATCCGTAGGAGAAATCAGTATATTAAATAATTAACATGCTTAACCAGTGAGCTTAACGTAAGCTTGGAAGTGTCAGCGCAGATAATTCCTTGGGGTTTTTTTTGTTTTGTTTTTTTAAATAAAGCATGTGTGTGTGTGTGTGTGTGTGTGTGTGTGTGTGTGTGTGTGTGTGTGTGTGGAATTGGGTCTATGTGTCCAGATGAGTCCCATTGATTTTATGTTGTCAGGACAACTTGTCTTACTGCTTTTTGGTGTCCAGGACATTTTGTCCTCTTGTACCTACAACCTTGGAGCATCACTGTTAACCCATGAACATTCACCTTTTTTTTTTTTTTTTAACAGTAACCCACTTTCACAATTCCAGAGCTCGGGGAAGCAAAATGTACTGACTTGCGAGAGTTGGAACAAGGAGTTTACCTTCCTTTTCGATCTCATCCACTCTTCCTAGCACGCATTTGGATCATGAGATGGGTCTAACAGAAACTCAAGGAGAAACTCAGGGTGTGACTGAGCACAGTATGGCTCAGTTGGTATAGTTCGCCCGTTAGGGGGTGCAAATGCGTACCAGTCATGCGCAGGAGGGGCAAATAAACTCCTGTTGTCCACTAACATAAGACATAAGACATAAGATATTTTATTCAATCCCATAAAAGGGAAATTACAATGCCTGCTCCACCTCCTTTGATTCAATCCCATAAAAGGGAAATTACAATGCCTGCTCCACCTCCTTTGATTCAATCCCATAAAAGGGAAATTACAATGCCTGCTCCACCTCCTTTGATTCAATCCCATAAAAGGGAAATTACAATGCCTGCTCCACCTCCTTTGATTCAATCCCATAAAAGGGAAATTACAATGCCTGCTCCACCTCCTTTGATTCAATCCCATAAAAGGGAAATTACAATGCCTGCTCCACCTCCTTTGATTCAATCCCATAAAAGGGAAATTACAATGCCTGCTCCACCTCCTTTGATTCAATCCCATAAAAGGGAAATTACAATGCCTGCTCCACCTCCGGGGGCGACTGTATCCCCGCAACGCGGTAGGGGGTGCAAATGTACGCCGGGGTCTGGCGAGGTGAAGTCACGTTGCCGCTGACTTCGTTCTACGAATTTACTTTATGCAAAATATCGACGGAATTGACTGGTAGACATTTGCACCCCCTATCAGGCGAATTATACCAAATGAGCCACAGTATGTGTCGACCAGCTGAATGCTGTCACATTTACGTGAGTGTGCGTAAGAGAGGCCTACGTACCAACACGCGTCCACCACACACTTTGAGAAATCCCTCACTGAAGGCTGTGTACTGGCTCTCCACAGAGCGGTTCATCACAAAGTCTACATACATGTCCACGTACTCGTGTCTGGAATGAAATGCAAATTACAATTTATCAACAAGAGAAAAAAAGAGCACAAATAAGACATAAATAACAGAAACAAAACACAACATGCACTTAACTTGGTTCAACAAAAGTGAAAGTTTACCTCCCTCAAACAAGCACATGCACACACACACCCAAACTCACTTGTTTTCATGTGTGACTGACTTTTGTGCCCCATCTGGACACAGTTCAACTGTCTTGACCTCCCCCCAGCGTTCCTGATTGACCTGAAAAAAAAAACCCTGAAAGGTCAAGGTCAAAGACAAACAACTGAGGTACTGTAGTCAAACGGACAGACAATTACTGCGTAAGGACAGACACTTACCACCAAGGACAGACAGTTACTGCAAAAGACACTACTATTGCATCGGACAGGCACAGACACCAAGAATGGGAGATGTTTATCACAAAATTTGTGCTCATCACAAAGGACAGACACCATAACATACAGACAATGAGACTACACTTCAAAGGACAGGCACTGCAACAGACAGCCATCACAACATGGCCTTACCACAAAAGACACACACATAATCCAAGTACACTCTCTATAGGAGACACATGCCGCAAAGTACAATCGCCACAAAAGACACACACACTTGCCAGAAAGTGCGCTCACCAAAGATCACAGACACTCACCACAAAGTTCAGGCAGAACACATCCTCCTCATCATCTCCTTCATAATCCAAGAGGTGTTGCAGGTTTCTGAAAAGCACAAAACAGTTCTGAACAACCTGAAAGATCAGTCAGGAATGGAAGCAACAGCCTTTCTTTTTTTCTTCTTTTTTTTTGCTTGGTAAATGTATTCCTCAAAAGTTATTTCAGAGCTGAACAGTCACAACTATATATATGCTTGGTTTATCTTCTAGCAGAGCAAAATCAAACACGCCAGCACACACACACACACACACACACACACACACACACTTTCTCTGTCTCTCTCTCTTTCTCTCTCACACACCAAGCACTACATACCTCCCAACTGTTGGCATAAGCTCCCGCAAATCATCCAGAGTGACGTGCCTGGAAAAAGTTCTGGACACTTCAGTACTGTACCTACTGCCATGTGTTCAATTCATTTCTACCAAATTCTTGCTGAAAGTTTACTGTGTGTTGTATGAAACCTATATAGTCACATAATACTTAGCATTTCGCACTTGAGAAATTGTGACATACAAAACTGAAAAAAAAAAAGCAGAGGATTACTCATCTGGCATAAAATGAATTTGCACTGATACTGCTGCACACGTTCTATTTATAGCGTTTTCCTGCAAGATTGTATGCAAAAATACATAGCAGGTTGTGCAGGAAAAAAAATCTGTGGAAAATACTTATTGCAGAGTATAAAATGTAGATGATCTAGATCGCAGATCAAGTTCCCATGCAAGCACAGTTCACTCCCATGCAGTGTCCCAAGTCCAAAGATTGTTTGTTGGCGTATTTCTGGTGCAATGTTGACACTGTCAGCGTTTTTGCCTGGAGAGGAGAAACTGACCTGTTGAGTAGTTTTTTGAAGAGGGCCAGGGGAAAGTGGAGATCAATGATGGTGAAGTTGTAGATGGCCAGTCCGCACAGTGTGCCAATCAGATGAAACATTCCGCTGTCCTCGAATGTCTGTAACAACAGCATTAGGAATGAATGACTTGACATTATCCATGTCCTTAGGCTCACCACAAAACCAGCACAGCTATGCAGTCAGCATCACAAAAATGAAGTATGTCTGCGTGTTTCCATGAATGTTTCCAAGAAATCAGTATGCGGGTGTGCATGCTTGTCTGCGTGCCTATGTACATTTTCATAACAGTGTGTGTGTGTGTGTGTGTGTGTGTGTGTGTGTGTGCGTGCGCGCGTGAGCGTGCGTGCGCGCGCGCACGCACGTGCCTGTGTGACACACAAACACACACATTGCCAGTGACAGGCAGAAATAGAGGAGCAAACAGGATATACAGGCTGACAGCGTACTGACATGTAGCCAGATTCTGACTGACAGGTCAGTGCAGCCAATCAAAGTGCACCAATACTCCAACAGACAAAATCACTTGTCTGTCGGAGTATTCAAGGGTTCCCTGCCAGAACGGCTTATCTCTCTTCTAGCTACATCAATGGCAAGGAACCCTCGATTTGCTTGACAAAGCTGTGTGTAATGGTAAAACACAGTAAATCTACCTCCTTCATTTTGTGGAAAAAGACCATTACGTGAAACGTCTTTCATCTTGAAATCACCCATTTTACCATCAAATGATGTTATGGACTTACTGTATTGTGTCACTGCATGACAGAAAGAGATCAGATGGGTTGCCATGAAAAATAAAAGGGTGTGGCTACCGGCCTGTGGGCTGCATGTTAATTGACAGGTAGAACGGAATGTGATAAACTGAACACCAACTCACCTGTACATTAAACCACATCAAGTGTGACTCCTCGTTGTACTGAAACATCCCGTACTTGGGATCCAGTACCTCCCTCAGGATCAGCATGAAGAACTCCTGCCACATTCATCAGCAGAATAGACATACATTCGTACACCACAAACTTCTACGCAGGACAACACGATACTGCTCTTCCTAAGTTGGCAACTGTTTTAAATGACAAAAAACGGGAAGATGTTTAGGAATTCTTAATATTCCATAAGCTCATATGAAAGCTTGTTTGCTTCAAAAGGCTGACCATACACCCTGAAGGTCAGTATGTTGAAGAGTCAGTCACAAGGAAAAGTTTTCCAAGAACATTTTCCTGAAATTACTCAGGATGCATTTTTTTTTTTTTTTTTTTTTTAAATTAGAAAGGGAAAAAGTACTAGCTGAAAACTATGTTTACCTTTCTCACACCACCCTCATCCACTGCTTCTTCTCCAAGGAACACCACCTGCAGAAGACACAAATGAACACTCAAAACCAGCTAACATTTACAATCAAGCTGTAATATCTGACATCCTCTCACTTACTCGACAGACACACAGCAGGTGTGGAAGGGTCAAACAATATTTTTGTTAGGTTGGAACAAAACTTCTTACCTTCAGCGGCTTCTTCAGATCCTGTGGTTGATGCTTCTCCAGCTGGTTCAGTGTGTCTTTCACGATGTTGTTCCGAGTCACCATCAGAACCAGCATGGCGGTCACTGGGTCGATGGGCATGAAGAGGCCGAACAGGTTACGCCTTGCTACTTCCTCTATTGCATTCTGAATGCCACGCAGAATAAAACCAAAAATAGTCAGTCAAAGCATCACATTGTATTGATTGTAACACTGCGAACAGAAGCTGAAAACGGTCACTGATTTGTGAATATATGCATGAAGGTAAGGTACATTTACTACAGCAGTTGCAAGTAAATGTTAAATATGTAATGATACTGAATCAGATTTTTGCAAAATCTGCATTCTCAAACACCCTTTTACACCCTAAAACACACACCTGCATTTGTAAAGTAGCATCGGTCTGAAGGAGAATGCTCTTGGCTGCTGCATCAAACAGGAACGGGTAGCTGCAGAAATGAAGACCCTGAAATCAGAACAACACTGTCTTACAGAAATGTAGTTGAATTTTGAATGGGCTGTTTTTGGTATTACAGATTTTCATTGCCAAGACAGACCATGCAAAACAATGGTGTAGACAAACCACAGAAACCACCATGTCAAAGCTTTAGCTAGTATCACTTCTATCTCAACATGAGTCTGTCTAAATGAACGTGACAACCGCTGACCTTTTGCCTCGCCTGGGATTGCTGCACCCAGCTGACGTAGTCGTTGCGGATGTTGACGCGATCTTTCAGCAGGGGAATGTAGAATCTGTGGTAGGGAACCAGCTGGTTGCTGTCTTCATTCACCTGTATAACGAAAAAAAAAAATCAGATAATTATGCGTGGGTCATGACGATAAATATACACACGCTTAAAAAGTAATGATTACACCTTAGAATACGTAAATGATTAATGAAATTTATAAAACAGCATACATAATAGTTTCTAGCCATAAATATTTCTAAGATATTTACTTCTATGGAAAGTGAAAATCAGAAACCCACAACATCATAGTAATCTGGAAATTTTGCATAATCATTAATGTTTTTGTTTGTTCAAATTAGCAGCATATTCATGCGATCAGAATTGTAATACTTTCTCACTTATAACATTTGAGCAAAACACTGTCCGAGTCAACAATGAGCGATGGGAAATATTCAGTAGTGGTGTTTTGTCGATCAAGTTCATGTATGTGCAGCCGCAACTTCACTGGAGTGCCAAAGCCATGATCAGAAAACACAGCTAGCTGGCTGGCTGTTTGGGGGTCAAACACCTTTCTTCCGCTACATACAGGCAATATCAAAGACAGGGCATCAAGGAAAAAGCCAGCATAAACTGTTTGACACGGCTCCTCAACCCCCAGAAATATGAGCAGCAAAGACGGACAAAATGGATCCTCCAGTTAGCATCAGCTTCCACTCACGTCATTTAGTTTCTTTAGCAGCTCCAGTGAAATGTACAGCCCATGTTGACGCTTTGACACCTGGAACACCACAAGAAATCAGCTGGGAGCACAAAATGTAACACAAAGTACATTTCCACAAAAACAGCAGCAACAACAACATAACCAACCAACAAACAGAATTTGTGTGTGCTTTCAGCCAGTGACAGTCATTTCCTGAGGTCTACAACTCTAAAGAACCTGTACCACAGTAAGATACAGAATCCCAAAAATGAGTGTGTATCAGTCACTTTTGAATCAAAATCAATGATGATGATTCTTGGAAGTGATGACAATGCCAATGAAAACCCATCAAATTTGCAACACAACCAACAACTCTAAATTTGCAGAATTTGCAGAAACTCTAGAATTGCATGAATCTACAATTTGTGTGGCATGTGCGCACGCGCGCGCGCACACACATACGCACACGCACACACACACACACACACACAAAATTATACGAACACACACACACAGTTCACTTACTTCCATCTCATTGTTTGTGTCTGGGAGCTGCAGCAGGAACTCAATACACTGTTTATAAATCTGCAAACACAATATGACAGTCCACTCAGAAACATGCAGCAGGTTTTCCCAAATCCGAGTCACAAGGAAATCCAAAATATCTGATAGCAAAAAACGACAACAAAACAAGCAAATTATAAAAGCTCAATAACTTCACATGGAAAATCTCCACAAAATACCCAAGTCTTTCAGATAGCAATGGCTTAAGGGAATGGTGTTACTATCTGAGTGATCAAGAAGAAGAAGAGATGGCGATGACGATACTCACCATAACAAGGCGGTTGAAACAGGACGGTTTCAGCTTGGACCACCACTGACCTGCAATACAATAAAATATTAATTCTGAAGACATTTGACAGTCGCAAATCTTAAGCAACACTGGGCAGAAGAAAAGCATCCATCACCCATTAACCCCCCTCTCCTGATTGATCTCCTGCAGCCCTCTCCCTCCGCCGCCCACTTCCCTACCCTCTACCTCTTGATACCCTGCCCCCTGTTCAACAGATCAACCTATTCATCCAATCATTTAACTATTTTCATTTTCAATAAATTAATTTTACTGCAACAAGACCACACCAGAACCCCTCTCCCCATCCAACCACACACACACACACTCTCACATGCACTAAGCCATGAGACATAAATTTCTGACCTAGGAACTTTGCAGCAGGTTTGTCCAGGTTGAGGATGGCCTGACCGAATGGTGTGAGAAGACTAGCATAGTGCTTGGGCTGGTCAAACAGGTGACACTCAGGCAGGATGAGGTACACACGCATCGCTTCAATGTCCGGTGGGGAGTGTGACAGACGCACTAAAGACTCTAAACTGTTGCAGATCTGCAGAGAAAAACAAAATCCACATTATGTTCAGTGAAGTCCTATCTACAGCGTCATGGAATTTCAGCATGACTACCGTACGCAGACTAGCATGCTATCTGAAGTATTGAAGTTCCAAACACCTTCTGTTTGAGAATGATGTTGGGCGCCTTCTCTAGTCGAGAGAACGATTCTCGCACCAGATCCAAATCCACTCCATGATTCTTGCTGCTGCTTCCACAGTGTGCATCATTCCTAAAAAAAAAATATTTAAAAAAAACTGCTTGTGAACGTAAATCCATGAATGCCCATATTCTAAAGTCACCATATCAAGACATTCAGAACTCTTGGAAACACTGTCCTGAACATTAGGGTTTTTTGTTATTGTTATTTTATTTTGAAGGGCGCAAGCATCTCTTCCTAACGAACCCCCATCCCCTCTCTCCAAGTCTCTCACTTTCTCTCTCACACACACACTGTACTCGGGTAAACAGGTCTGAGAAGAAAATAACTAAACTTCTCACTTACGCAAGGAGAAATGATCCATTGAGGCAGGCAGCATGGCTGAAGATTTTTGTAATCTCACTGGAAAAAATCCAATATTACATGAAATCTTGTGCAGGACATTACAAAATGTTGCAGAAGTAAATGTAACTATAAAAACATTACTGTACTTCCCTGAATTCATCAGTATCATAAAAACAAGCAGCAAAATACACAAACAGCAAAACACACATGTACACACACACGCACACCACACACAAACACACACTGAGTATTCAAAACAGCAATATACACAAACAGCAAAACACACATGCATATGCATGCACACACACACACACACACACACACACACACACACAC
This sequence comes from Batillaria attramentaria, assembly GCA_018292915.2. NCBI lineage: Eukaryota > Metazoa > Mollusca > Gastropoda > Batillariidae > Batillaria > Batillaria attramentaria. The sequence continues at coordinate 3,139,061 of JACVVK020000004.1, forward strand.
ACACACACACACACACAGAGTATTCAAAGCAGCAAAATACACAAACGGTAAAACACACACACACACACACACACACACACACACACACACACACACACACACACACACACACAGAGTATTCAGCAATTCCTCAAGTGAAGGTAGTCATACTCTGAAAGTTCTATGGGAAGTGATTCATCTGATTTGAGCTGTTCTATAACAGACAGGCGCTCCGAGTTCAAAGTCAAGATCTGTGTTCGTTCATCACGGACTCTGTTATCTGCCACATCACCAGTCATCTGAAAAGAAAAAAAGAAAGATGTGTAAGTGAAATACACCTGGAGTATTAACAGTCTTCCAGAACATTCTGCACAACTCATGTTCTAACATTCTGCTCCACACACATTCGATGCTGTGGAATACTAGCATAACTGAATTCAGAATAGCACAGAAGAAGTGTGCAGTGCATGCTATCCTGCGTCACGATAAAAATCCAGTGATGCCAGAATTCCATGATGACAAGAACAGTCTGCTAGGGTTCTTACATCTGTTGGACGGTATAAAGCGAAACAGTGGTCTCCCCCTGTGTACACTTTGCGCACGACCAGCGGCAATCCTTCATTGTCCACGCACATGGCTGTTGATGTGTCCTTTGGTTGCCCGTCTGGTACAAACGGGCCATGAACTCGAAAAGGTGTGTTTCGGTTGCTTGTAGATTCTATACCCAGTTGACCACTGCCACCCAAACCAAAAGAAAAGAGACGCCCTGTCTTGGGAACGAACGCCAGCGTGTGACACCTGAACAAAAGAAAGAAAGAAAACAAATTAAGCCTGCCACTGTTTATATCATACGTGCTTATGCCCGTCCATTTTGAAAAAAAAAAAAAGAGAGAATGTGAACAATCACAAGAAAAAGCACGCAAACTGGGCAACCTGACTTTGGCCATAAAACAAAAGGCAAACGATGATGTTACTTTGACAATGATGTTTTTACCACAGCTGTGCATGTTTTACATGCATAAGCTGACATACAGTCAACTTGATGGATGCACAGCAGAAAAAAAAGTTTTCAAATGTCCCTGCATTCAACCTGAGCAAAATTTGTAATTTCAGCCACAGTGTTGATACTACCAAAGGCTTAGGTCAGCTAACCTTCCGCAGGCAATCTGCGTGACCTCGCTCCCTGACAGCTCCAGCACTTGTCTGGGGAGGATCTCATTGCAGTTGCTGCCGTGTCCCAGCTGGCCGTAGGTTCCACTCCCAAAAGTGAACATGCGCCCATCCTGTGAATATTGAGCCATCACTCTCAGTAATGCAATGTATTTTAACAGCCTTGTGACTAAAAAGGGTGAAAGAAGCTGTGGACGAATGGAAAGGTAGTAATGGGACGGAGATGAGAAGTGCATGCAGTCATGAAATGACTTTCCCACCCACAGGAAAGACGCATACACATTCACTTGAGGTACTGCAACATTGGTAATACACGTACAAAGTGTGAAACTGTCCTCTGAAACTGGCTAAAGTGGAGACGTTTCAACACCTTTAAATCCATGACTACATTCTGGAAAAGTTTGTATGTCAATCTAAAGTCAAGTCCTAGAGATCAAAACTTCAATTAACTTTCACTGACTGCAGTGATTTATGACGTACAATGGTGAGTGCTGCAGTGTGGTCTTCTCCACAAGACAGGTACTTGATCTTTTGGCTTCGTAAAGACCGGCATGCACTTGGCACCAGTCGATCTATCAATACAAAACAAAGATTTGTCGGCGATCGCACAGTGAAGTAATTGATAAAGTGGTGATGTTAAGGCTCTTAGACAACCTACTTAAGACAACTCAGGTACATACTAGATGTCAGTGAAATAGCTTATGCAGTTTGCCGATGCCTTATAGTCTACCGTCAGAGATATTGTATGTTAAGAGTTAATGTCCGTCCAGCAAAAACTAAATCATTGTAAGCCTTCAAAAACCTTCATGTCACACACAATCATGAATTCTTATTCAGACATTCAAGGGTATACACACACAGCAGTTATGAGCCTCTAGTTTATTCCAAGGGCACTGTACTAATTGAACGGTACTTAGCTGTATGTTCCTCCAAGTTTAGTTTCCTAATAAAACACACAATGGTACAATGAAACTGTTCAAAATTTCTTCAACAGAACTTTCATTACCTTTTTGGTCATTCAGACCCAACTGCCCAAAACTGAAACAAAAAAATTTTAAAGTTTATCGAATATCACCTGTATAATGATTTTATATTATATCCAAAGAAACAAAATATACTGAATGAAAAAATCTGAATCAAGAAGCACGAAATGATGTTGACTGAAAAAGTACAGCTGTACTCCAGAATGGTGTGACTTCCCCACTGTGTACCCATAAGATGTGAATGTAAAATAGATTATGCCTACTCTCTTTTGTTCATTCACAACAAAGAATGATAACTAACCTTCAGATTTAAGGTGTTAAAATGAAATGTCACCAACAACTGTACCTGTTTTTTCCCCAGCCATGTATGGCACCAGACATGGACAGAGTGAAGCAGTGGTTGCCACCGGCTACAATCTGAGCTATGGGTATACCAGCCAAACAGGTGAGAAACTCAGGTGTGTCACGCACTCCTCCCGCGTTGTTGAGCCCCAGCTGGCCATAATCGTTGGCTCCCCAGGTGGCAATGAGACACTCTGACAAAAAACACATGTTCAATATTTGTCACAGGGCATGGGAAAACCAAGCTGATATGCCAAAAAAATCATTTTCAGGTTACTAATGTTATGGCATTACATGTGAGTGTACTCAAACCTGACATTCCAGGTGCAGATAACATTATGTTCTAACTATATGCGACATTTGTTTAGTGACAATTATTTGAAGCTTGGAGAAACTGTGGACAGACCATACGCCCATTTACTTTTTCCTGGGCAAACACAGGCAAATTAGTTTGCTATTCCTTTGCATATTCATTGTGTAGATTTGTATTATGTATTTTTCTCTCTGCCAGTGCCACACACACACACACACACACACACACACACACACACACACACACACACACACACACATACCAGTTTCTTTCTGCGCATCATCTTTCTTCATCTTTTTGTCACCCGTAAGTCGTAACACAAAATTGTCATTGTTATTGTAAAACATTTAGCCCCAATCCTCCCTGCACCCCAATCTCCAAGAAAGCATATATACATCAACCATTTCTCTCTCTCTCTCCCCGAAGAGAGTGTGAGCATACCATTAGTCAAAGCAATGCAGTGTCTGTTTCCACATGCCACTTGAATAACACTGTGGACAGCTAGTGACTTCACCAATCTGCAAATTTATTAGGATGTGCATGTTTAGTTCCCAAACAAACACTTTTGCATAAGGTTGTAATACATATCATACACCCAAAAGAAGTGCAAACAATGACATGTCCCATGTGAAGGCAGTTCTAGTCCGGTCTAATTTACAAGGCCAGTGGAATGCTGCACCATCACAAGCAGCGATCGTCAAATGTGTCAGGACCATCATAGCCATTCGGGCTACTGCCCTGAACAAAACTGGTAGCCCGAGAAAAATTCTGGAAGCCGGAGTGGCTGCTAGGTTCTGATTCATCTCAGAATTCTTGCTCACCATTCGGGCTACCGCTACCGGAGCTTTCACTCGCCCGACGGTAAATTTGGTAGCGAAAGCGAGCAGGCGAGCGCATTTGAAGATCGCTGACAAGTACAACATACCAGACAGGGACCCCATTGTATACAGGCAGTTACAGCTGACAAAAGCTGGGAAGTTGATTGATCTTTGAAGAAAAAACAGAGCTTCACTTTAATCTAAAATGAAAACTGCATTCCGATGATACAACGAAGGTTTTCTAGCATAAGGGGTACCTATTGTACAGACTCAAACACTAAAAAATAAATAAATAAATAAATAAATAAATAAAAGGAAGAAAACTAAGGAAAGAAATATGGTAGCACCAACTTTGGAATTCGCCGCAGTTCATCGGTGACTTTGCTGCGACCTAACTGACCCTCATCATTGCTGCCCCAGGTAAACACTTCATGGGCAGAAGTCAGTGCAGCACTGTGAGAAGTCCCTGCACTGACCCGAGTCACATGCTGAGCCTGCAGTGTCTCTACACTCTCTGTAAAGTTAATACAGAACTTTGCTAATTTACTGCAAGTTCCTGACCAGTTCCAACAATGTTTGAAAATGGACGTCATTCATGCATGTTTTTCAGAATCCAGATGTTTTTGCCCAAATGATTATATCTTCAAACAATGCGTGCCCATCTCTAAGCATATTTTACAAAGGATTCTGCATAACGTTTTCCCACATGAAACAGAACATGCGCAACTGGATACTGGGGAAAATGCAAAACTGGCACCTATTTTCAAACAAGTATCCTCTGTCAAACTTTTTCTTTCATGAACTGCTGTTCCTAACCCCTTTCCATGTCTAATAGTACTAGACTACTACAGATCTGTCTATGCATGTTAGGTTTTTCTGCAAATGATATAAAGGTGATAACATGGAAAGTAAATGTTAACTCTTTTCCATACTCGGGAGTCTTGCAAACACAGGCAGCACATAGCACAATCGTGTTGATTCAGACTTACCAAAACGTTTTGATGATTTAGTATGTCCCAGTTGATTGGCGTCATTACTTCCACAACTGTACAGGCTGCCATCTTTGAGACAAACCAAAGTGTGGGCATCGCCACACGCAATGTTTGCAACCAAGGACCCTCGCAGGTTCGGTATCTGCGTCGGCACGGTAACCTGTGTGGCCTCTCCTTTCAGACCCAGCTGACCATCTGCTGCCTTCCCCCAGCCAAGCACCCCAGACATAGTGCCACTACCACACGTCCTGTTCTTATTTAAGAGGTGATTTTTGCAGCTATGTCATGTCTGGTGCATCTGTAAAATCATAAAAACACATAAGCCAATGTAATAAAAAGTAAGGACAAAATTGGGGACCAGAAAAAAGTAGCATGCAAGCAATTAAGATGTGCACGGATGAGACAGGTCACTTGAATACACTTAGCTGGAAACCAAGCTTTCTAGTTCTCCCAGAATGTCTCTCTGATCACACTGACTGTTCTTACACAGATGCCAAAGCTGTATTACCCATCTTAAAATTTCCCACAAACTCTCATTTGGTCATTACGACCCTGGGGGAGGATGGAGGGGGAAGCAAGACTGTAAGAACAGCACAGACTTTGGGTCCTTTGTCACATACATATTCTGTCTGATACATATATGTGTACTGTAGTAACACTTGGGGACAGACGGGGGGGGGGGGGAGGAGGAGGGGCACCAAATAGCACTGGAGGTAACGCCGACAGCGCAGGATACACAATATATATCGCTGAGAAACGAAGCAGGGTTTCACTGTCATTCGTCTGCTCACAACACAAGAACCTACATGTCCTTCCTTATATCTTGTAACTGACCAGTCGTAACCGCGAATGGCTGACTACATACTTCACACGTTAGCGGTATCATTCAATATTTTGAAGAAGCACAGTTGGGGATTAATATGGCACATTACTCAAGCTACGTCGTCAAGTTTTTCTGGCACTTTCGGAATCACTGTTTGCAAACTGCAACACACATCCAGCAAGGAAGCCTCTCCCTGCTCACAGAATAGGTAAGCATGTTTCGGGAATCGAAAATACTCCTTTTCGAGGATAACTATTACAGCAGACACTGTCTACAGCAGAATGTTTAGATGTACCTCCTCTTGGTTTTTGTCCCCAACCCTAAACAATTACGGGCCTTTGCCACTTCCGTTGTAAACACGAGTTACCTGACGTGTTTGGAGCATTATGTATCGTACAGTACATTATTTCCTGTATGCCATTTAAGTTTGTTGTACATGTTGTAAGAAATGCAAAATGCAAGATCCCGGATCATTTACACCCACTGCCGTACGTACTTTTATTCTTTTTTTTTAAATCGTGTACGTTTGTTCTTAAGAACTGTTTAACAAAAATAAACACTCCCCACAGAGCAGCAACAAGGGACACTACTTTTGATTTCTCAGGAATGGCGTGTGTGCTTTCGTTTTCACTATTTTTACGTTGTTAGAGCCCATCTAAAGTATTCTTCTTTCTGGTCTCTGTTCAGACTTGAGCTTGTAATTGGAGGAAACAACGGTATGGGAACAACACCGATTCATACTTAAAGCGTGATTCACCGGCATCGTTTTTGCATGAGCGTCTCCGGGACCAAAACAGGAACAGGGAAAACCCACAAATGGGCTTCCCGGTTTCTTGACAGGTAAACGTTATGCTGTCCGGTGACGTTTGATAATACCTCCTTTGTCACCTTAATACAGTGCATTCGCTGGAAAGCAAAATCGGAACTTTACTTACAGTGTTGAGTAATCTGCAGTTTCATTTTTCAATTTTCTGCATAACACATAAAGGCTTCAACTTGGAATTTGGATAGCCCAGTCCGTCAGTTTCTGTTCTGAGTTGATTTTCGAGATGATGTGTGCTGCCTTTGAATTTGGGATATATATACGTTTTATTCTGAATATTTTCAGGTTGTTCGCAGTTTTACATGACTGATGCACAATCATGTGAATGTATTTAAAATGGACTAGCTACAAAACTTGTATGAAACTTTGTTAGTGTCACTACCAGATCAGTGATTCATACTGTGCATGGTACATGGCTTGAACTGACAGATAAATGAAATTGTGAACTAAAACACTCATCATCGTTGCCGCCTATGATAAACAGGAATGGCATCTGAAGAAACGAACTGTGTGGACTTGGAGAGAGGTGAGGTAGAGACATCAGAGTGTGCAGTAGGCTTTTCTTTGGAGGAGAATAAAGAACTGAGCGACATCAAGGACCAGATGGAAAACACAGTCACAGTGCCAATTGATGATGCTGGAAAGAGAGAAACAGATGTGAGAGAAGTACAGCTACTGGTTGATTGTACAACGGATCTGTCTGTGTCACTGTCAGGGGAAAATACAGCCACAACAGATCTGTCACAAGACAGTACATCAGTGTCAACAGACCATGAAGCTGAGAAGACAGACACAAATGTGGGAGAAGCCCAGCATTCAAGGGATAATACAACAAGAGCAGATCTGTCAGGGGAACATACAACAGCTAAAGATCATGATGGCTGGAGACCTGCAACATACGTGTCTGTGAGAGAAGTTCAGCTGTCCGGGGATAATACAGCAACTGCAGATCAGTCTGAGCCATCTCAGCCTCCACCATCCGTTTTCTATTGTAGGGATGAGCTTCCAACACAAAATGAGGCTGTGAATGTGACTGGTTCCGGTGCAAATGGAGCGCCAGCACAACCAGCAGATGGTCAGCACCTCACTGACTATCTCCAGCACGTCATCTCTTGTTTGCAGTCTGCCTCAGAAAGCCAGTCGGGTGTGCAAAAGGATCATATGATGATCTCACGTGGGGAACTTACGCTGCTGGTTCACCAGACGTTGGCGACACAAACAATGTGGAATTACATGCAGCAGTTGGTTCAGGAAAATAAGACCTTGAAGCAAAAGAACCAGGTACTGATGGGGCTTGTCATGCAGGCAAAGCAGCCGTGTAATGGGGCTGGGAAAGAAGCCAGAAAAATTCCCACACAGGGGCAGCTCACAGAAGGTCAGGTATTTCGTTTTGACAAGTGCCCTCTTCTACCTGCTTCTTCACCTCCAAGCCTGTGCCTAGGACATGAAGATGGAGGTGCTGACAACAGCATTGTTGAGATGGACGGGGACTCTTTGAGCCTTCAGCTTCCCTCTCAGATAGGGTCTGACGGAGATCCACCGTCCAGCTCCCCGTCAGGTGTCGGAGGAAAGGGAGCCTCAGGCAATGTTCCCAACATAGTGGACACAGCCCATGGTCTAGTAGGAGCATCCAGGATGCCAAACATCCCAACAGCGGATGTGTTTGAGGGAGCCCAGTACTACTCATGCGGTCTGCAGCCACAGGATGGAGCGGCTATGGCAAGTGTGGCTGTGTCGAAAGAACAGTATGACCTGGCAGTAGAGGAGCTGGAGAAGACCAAGCGATACATCAAGAAACTCCTCAAAGATGGTGGCATAAGCCCAGACACTACTGATGTAAGTCAGTCTTTTTTCTTCTTTTTTTACGGTTACCTATGTGTATTTGAAATGGATTCGCTCATGGCTGAATTCAGAAATGAAAAAGCAAACCTAAAATTTATGGAAATCTTTGTATCATTTCTTTTGTCATTTTTTTTTTTTTTTTTTGGCATTGGTTGGATGATTACTTTTGTTCAGTTATGATCATACTTTCAAGTCTGTTATTGTACCTTCAGTGAGACAGTCCCAGTTTTTTGATAAAACCTTGACAGAAAATTTGCTCTTCAAATTTCACTAAACCGGATGCCAGTGCCCCGGGCCAGTGGACTGAAGATGCGTATTTTCAGTGTCTGTTTACCTCTTCATCAGTCTGTGGATCTACGCATAAGGCTGCAGGACTTTCGAAATGTGAACAGTCTCTTTAGGACGGGCTAAAATTTCCACGTTCATAGGCAAGCATCTGTGGTACAAACGCACGTCACTGCCGATCTCCCGCAGAGACGATTTTGCAAGTGTAACTCTGACAATGACGTAAGAAAACTTGCGTCATCGATGCTGACGCGTATGGTGTTCCGAACGCACTTCTCCTCCTCAGTGAGTGGCGGATGTGTGTGCGTGCGTGTGTGCGTGTGTGAATTGTGTCCAGGCCCGTTTCTTGGAAAATACTCAACCGAATGGCTTCAAATTTGGGGTATCCAAATATATCAAAATGTTACATTAGACGATTCAAGCGTGTGATGATTGCTTACGTGATTTGGGAGTTATCGCCCTTTTGAGACAAGTTGGTTGTCTTTCGTGTACAGGCGTAATATTTATTTAAATCACTCAATTTTTTGGCAGTAGATAGCTTGAATACGGACTCTGAACAGAGTCACTACTAGAAAATGGTCGCTCTTATAGTTTTCATGTAAACCGAGCCTGAGTTGACATTGCATGTGAACCCAGTTCAGATGCCTATTTCTCCGAAAATACTGAACCGATCGATTTCAAATTTGGGGTTTCTAAATGAATCAAGATTGTTGAATAGAAGGCCCGATCCAGGTACGATTGCACACATGATTTGCGAGTTATCGCCCTTTTCAGAAAAAGTGGCTTTCTGGCGTTTAAAGGCGTAATATTTACCTAAACCACTCCATTTTTGGGACATAGATAGCATGAATACGGACTCTCAACTGAGTGAATTTTGGAGGTTGTCGCTTTTATACTTTTGGCGTAAGCCGTACCTGATGAAAGTGCTGGTGAACACACTTTAGATCTCAAAATCGCTCCTACTATACATAGATAATGAGCCTGGGGTGCCATAAAAAATATACAAAAAAATTAGAAAAATTCACTGCAGCCGTTGTCGTCAGTTGACTCGAAAATTTGTACTCGAAGCACATTTCCTTTACACAAGCCACACGCCTCACAAACATCGCAGAAAAGGCACATGCGCACTGACGCAAAACTGTATCAGCGTCAGTTTGCCGACGTCATGTTTGATTGACGTGGGGGTGTGTCGTCACTTTTCGGAAGTTCTCTATTTGTAGACGGGGAAAGCGGGAGTTTCATTGATGTAGTGAGCTTTGTTTTTCCCACTGACTCTCACTCAATAGCATAGTAGAGTGAGAGAACACCACATAGGTCTCAATGGAGCACATGCACAAACGCGGCTCGCGCAAGTCTGCGTGCGTGCGTGCGTGCGCGCGTATGTCTGTGTGTGTCTGTGTGCGCGCGCGCGCAGCAGACATAACACATAGTGAAAAAACGTTCGCCGCGCAGACTTGTCTGTTAAACACATTGAGCCGGTATAAATTCGATCTTTACACTGCGCAGCAGCAACACTTCAATTTTCATGGGGCTGCTTTCATTGCAAGAATTGTGTCCCGAGTCAAAGTTATTACGTCAAATGTATTATGCGTCATCCCAATGAGGAAAACGTCATAGATTTCAAAGAAAACAACTTGACGTCTCTCTTCCAAAACCAAGATTGGTCTGACAAGTCCGGTCAGTTGTTTCCATTCAGAGAGAGAGAGAGAGAGAGTGTAGTGTGTGTGTGTGTGTGTGTGTGTGTGTGTGTGTGTGTGTGTGTGTGTGTGTGTGTCCTCCCGAATACATGGCATTACAAAAGAACGACCGTGACGACAGCAGGTGATTAAATGGAAACAACATATTGGGCTGGTCAGTGGCCATCTTGTTTATCTTTCCAGGAGCTTGTACACCTGAGAAGTAAGGTGTTGGAACTGCAGAGTGAGAACATGAACCTTGCTCGAGAGCTAGAAAGCCGACCATCCCATGACACATACTTGCAAGAAAGCAGAATGAAGACTGCACCAGAGCAGCAAGCTCTGCTACAGCAAAAAGTAAAAGTGAAAAAAAATATTAAAAAGAACAACAGACAACAACAAGAAGAAAATATGATAATATGTGTACTAATGTGAAAAACAGCATCAGCATCAAAAGTTCATGGCTAAAAACTAAAAGAGTTTGTCGGTAGTTTGGATGTATGTGTATGTGTGGAGACAAGTAACATTAGTGGTGGTCGGGAAAGAGGGGCAGGGAGGGGATCTCTTGCATCTTCATTTGTGTGAGAATGGGCGGTCGGTGGTCTAGTGGTTAAGAGACCTGTCACCAATGCGAGAGGTCAGGGGTTCGAGTCCCATTCGGGGCAAAGAATTTTTCCTTCTCGTATGTGGCACCGTTCATTCGGGCCGATCGTCGGGGGTTCTCTCCGGGTACTCCGGTTTCCTCCCCCTCTGCTTTGGAAATATTCAGCCCACCAAATTTGAAAAATAAATGCAATTCTAAATTCCGAAATTTAAATAGCTGAGCTGACCCTTCGCACCACGTGATTGTAATGTGTTTATGTCAAGTGTGTGAGAGAATGCGTGTGATTCACGTGAGCGTGCGTGTTGGGTTCAGTTCGCGGCGCTTTGAGCCGATTCATGAAATTGGGTAAAGCGCCTATACAATACTCATTATTATTATTATTATTATTATTAGAATGTTGTCTATGCTGGATGGCACTGCTGTTGTGTTCTGTAAGTTAATTGATAAGTCTCAGTGGTAAGTGCTGGTGTAAAGAGGGAGAGAAAAACAGATTTACTGTGTAGAAGAACCAGTACACTAAGGAAGACTTTCCAGTGTAATGTTGTTTTTTCTTTCTGACATGTTGAATTGTTTGTCTTTCCAAAATAGCTTCAAAAGCAGGAGGGCTTCCTAAAAAAAAAGGATGAGCTTGTTGCTATCCTCAGTGAGGAAGTAAACAAGCTGCGGACTGAGATTAAAGAGCTAAAGAGTGGAGCACAGTCACAGGTCGGTGATCCATACTTTTATACAATATATAAGACTTTCTGCATTTCCCAAAGTATATATATCAATCACCAATTCATAATTATGGCCTAGGTTGTACCGACCATTTTCCTCCCGATGGGAGGGGAATGGGGGCCCTATGAATGGTGAGATACCCTTAGATCTGTTAGGCATTTCAGCGGTAGGATGATAGATCCCCCCCTCCCCCCTCCCTCCTCCACTGTGGCTTGTAGTCAAAATAGGGCAAGGCGGAAATGTTTAATGGCATACAAAGCACACATCTCCTAGATCTAGGGAGCGCTCTCAGCTTTACTTACTTCCCCTACTTTCAAATTGACCTGATTGAGTGCATGTTTTCGGCTTTAGCAACACCTTTGTTCCTGTTCTATATATATGTGTGTGTTATAAAATCTGCCACAGTAACCACTTAGCATGAGATGACCACTTGCCTTGTTTTACATGTAGAGCTGTTCAGTGTTAGGTTCTGGTATTGTTCACTCTCACTAATTTCACCCAATTGTTGTTTTTTGGTTTTTTTTGTTTATTTTGACAAACAGCCTCCGTCCACTGTGGGGTTGACTGCATTGCCACCAATTCCTACAGTAGCCTCATCTTCCTGCCAGACCAGCATTTCAGCCTGTCTGGTGCCAGCTATGACACAGACAGAGGGACCACTGGAGGTCATGCACATCAAAGCGCTCCAGAAAAAGCTGGAGCAGGTCACATCAGAGAAGGCAGATCTGGAAAGAGAAACTGCCAGAATAAAGCAACAGCTTATTCAGGTTCACACACATTTACCCCGACAGTTTATTCTGAGCACTGTTGAATACATTGTGGCAGCTTCATATCCGTGGGAACTATAGTAGAACAAATGTTCTTGCTGTACAGGACATTTGTCCTGAATATTGTCCACCGTGGCGCTGAAATGATAGGACATAATTATGTCTGCCTCTGTAAGAAAGTGATCGAACATTTTAAAAAATGAATCAGTCCATGACAGATGTCCAACATGGATAATATATAAGTCCCTGCACTGTATGCTTGTACTCTCATACACTGCTGAAAAAGGAAATGCAATTCGTCTTCAGTATAAAGCTCTGAAATATTGAAATACAGTGAAATCAGATTCCGTACACCTAGCAATGTTTCTTTTATGTTGTAGAATTAAATGGAATCGACTTTCTGTTCATCAGGCTAGGGACAATGAGTATGGTCATGGGTTAGCTCTGGAAAAATCGCGAGCCAAGAGCTTTGACCTTGAGCAGCAACTGCGACAAGCCAATGAACATCGGAGTGAGCTTGGTGCTGAAATTACTGGACTAAATAATGAGGTTTGCAATCTACTTGCACATTTAGTTATGTAAACATACATTAATGTGGTGTGTATGTGTGTGTGTGTGCATGTGTGTGTGTGTGTGCGTGTGTGTGTGTGTGTCTCTCTCTCTTAGTATTCATTGTAAAATTTGACACCCCTGTCTGCTTGTTTGACTTTTTGTTGTTGTTGTTATTATCATCATCATTATCATTTGTCAGCATTGAAATTTGCATGATATATTCTTTTCACCAGATAGATGAACTTCGAAGGAAAGCTAAAGAATCTGATCACAAACGCCGAGCGCTGGAGAATATGATTGAAGATGAGCGTAAACGCTACTCGCGTGATGAGCAAGAGTTGCTAAAGAGGATTGATCATGTGACAAAAGAGGTAACTGCACAATCATAACTCAAATCTAAATATCCACTCAAGAGACAAAGGGATCTTCTTAATTGGATGTCTACCTTATTTAGGTAACACTCTGGAAATCAGTGGTCTTGGGTTGAGGGTTGCTTTGTACAGATTTGGAAAATGGGAATGTTTATAACATACCATACAACTCGAATTACAGTTGATCTGAATCGTTTTCAAAGGGCATGATATTGGGATTTTTTTTTTTTTTAACTCCAGTCATATGCTGCATTGATAATGAGTGCATTTTCAAAAGGATGACAGTCAGGGGTGTGACTGAAACGGTGTGTTTTTAGTGGCCTTTTATTTGTTGCTTTACTTGAAAATGATTCTTGTAAATCCGTAAAATGTATGTGAGCATACATTAGTTGTGCATTTTTCTCTCACTTTGCAGAAGCGTGAAGCATCACAAAGTAGAGACACCTTGGCGAAGCTGCTTTTAGCAGCAGATGCAGCATGGAGAGGTGGAGTACTGTACGGAACTCCATATGCTGTTCCCAATGACTACGCAACCCACCTGAGCAGCCTTCAGAGACAAAACACATCACCTCACAGTGCGCACGCCATGTCTGCCAGGTCATCTGCGCCAAGATCTACCCCTCACTCAAGTCAGGCACAGTTCCAAGGCCTCATTGATCCCAGCTGTGAAAGGCCATTGCCTGGGACTGGCAGAAGTGGGGGGTCTTCACGATTTGGTGACAGCCCTTCTCAAAGACAACCGTCTGGTTCTCATTATAGTTCCTTTCCCTTTGGCCAACCGTCTCCTCATGCCTACTCGCACAACCCTCATCAGGTGTCGCCGCAGTTGCAGCCCAGCAGAAACGTGCATCAGCGCAGTGGAGGCGGCAGCACTTCCTCGTCTGCATCCTCTTCCTCAGGGCGAGTCCCAAAGCAGCACCCACACTAGGAAGGTGCGTGGAACTCTGGGTTACTTTATGAGATCCCTCAGTCCCACCCTTAATCTTGTGAGAGCATTGACAGTAGTTGTTTAGTATGCCTGTCATTACACTGAGCACCCTCTTTCGTCTTGCACATAGGAGTTGTGTATTACAGTGTACATTTCAAACCTGTTTTCTTTTGTATACTTAGTGAAGTATTCATTGTAAAGAGAGCGTGCTGTTTATGTCATCTATTGGGGGAGCCGGGGTGGCCGAATGGTAGAGCGTTGGACTTCTAATGCTCGGGTCGTCAGTTCGTATCCCAGTTGGGGCCAAATATTGGTGCTGGCTTCTTCATCGTTGCCCCGTCTTTGATATCACCCGTATGTGGTGGATAAGGACGTTAAACCCCCAAACACCCACCCACCCTTGTGTCATCTATTGGGAGGAGGCTGCTTTGCTCATTTATCAGTCTATCCTTTCATCCGTCCATTACAGCTTGTGCTTAGATTAGGATTCAGTCATGATGCTCAATTACATCAAACCTGGCCACAGGGCACAGAGCTACAGGTGCAGCTTTGGAGTAGCTGTCATGACCTGGAGATGACCATTGGTTTCGTCATGGCGACCAGGCAGTAGATCTGACACAACCAGTCGTATCGACTGCAGAAAAAGAAAATTGATATAAATAAATCCTGAAGACCACTATGCAATTGCATAGTAATCAGCTGCAATAAAAGTAGATGTAGAGACGCACAACAGACATGCCTCGTCAAAAATTCTTCCACACAGTGAGCTTCAATATCCATCTATATTGTATTAAAGGAACTGCTTGCATGTCATGTGACTGATCCTATTTCCTGCAGTAGACATTCATTGTTTTTATCAGTGGTATCAATTATTCTGAGTGACTGAAGGTCAAGGTGCCATGCATTTCTGTTTGAGCTGAACATGGGCATTCTAAGGATTGGGGACAACTGCATTTACCTGCAGTAATCAAAGTATTTTGCAACGCTTGGTTGTTTTATTGTATGCACATTGTTCTCACTCGTGAATGTCGGCATTGTCAGCATATTTGACTATATTTCACTGACTTGAGTTGTAAAATGTTCATACCGGTAATTGGATTTGTTCAGTATATATACACATGCCGTAATGACTACTTTTATTTAGTATGTGATTTTTTTAAAAAAGATAAACATGTGGTCATTATTTTAATTTGAATGAGGTATCCATGGGGTTATAGACAGATTACATATGGGCTAACATTTGCTGAAATGTGGGATTGTTTGTTTAACAGTATTGTGTATTGTACATTTTCCATGGTGTTGACTGATTCTTGTCTGAAGTGGTACTTTCAAACAGTTTGATGACAACTTGAATGGGTTCAAATGTGTGACAAGTGAATGTGTGATATGCTCATTTTCAGAAATGCGAACGTGTACTCTGCAGAGGAAATGTCTTCTGTACCCATTCCATTGGTTATCCGCTTCATATGAGCTTTCTCCGAAGTCTGAATTAGTATAAATAATCAGTTTCAGTTTTGCATAAATGATTTTCTTTACTGTTATCATCTGTAGTCTCTGTTTCTGTTTCACCTTTGATCAGAGACAGTGGATAGGGGAGACTGGAAACCACGGGGCATCATTGCCGCTGCCTCACTATGTATGCTTTTGCTTTTTTTAAAAACTACTTTTTTGCGTCATAACAAAAGCCTTAGCTGTTTCTTTAGTGGTTATAAATTCATCTTCAAGTTTTGCATCTTTGTTGCAGTGTGAAGCTTGAGCGGCAATAGCCAAGCAGTTTAGCCTTGGACTTTGAACGTTAGGGTCATGAGTTTGAATCCTGGTTGGGGCTAAATCTTTGTACCAGCTTTTTTCTCATTGCCCCATCTTTGATGTCACCCATATGTGGTGGAAAAAGACCTTAAACCCTCACACACACACACACACACACACACACACACACACTCACAGACACACACACAGACATGTGAAGTTCGAATTTACAGATTTGTAATTACATGTGTTTTCATCTAAAATTGCCTATTTTCTGGAAGCTCTTTTTTGTCTGATTTTTGCATGGTTGCTTGATCGACTCATCGACATACATAAGATGTCTCTGATCAACCTCATTTTCGGGCCCTTTGAGACATTTCTGCCTTCACCTTATTCACGTTTTCCGAGTTCTTGTGCAATGCAGCTTCCCCCAAAAACCAAACATTGGTTTGTCGAAAGTGTTTTGAGTTATTTTGTTCTCCGAGAGGTATAATATTATAGGCCAGCAGTGTCCAGTCTCCCATATCCACTGTCTATGCTTTGATATACAGTATTCATCTTAGCCAGACAGCATTCACAACATAGTGTACCAGTATGTATGTGTATCACTGTTGCCTTTATCATGACATGTGGCATGCCATCAATGTGTGTGGGTATTTATCACTCCAGTAAAATGCATGTACAGTGTACAAGCAGTTGTCAGTGAATTAATCATCTTAACTTTCATCGCATGGTTCTGTATGGACAACAGGTGTTCTATGTTTGGGTGTGCATGCACCCATGCAGAATGTATATCAAGTTGGTCTGTCAGAGTGAAGGTTCCTGGCACTGGTGCTTTTAGATGAGTGGGCTAAGGCTAATGCAAGTTGTACATCTTCAACATCTTCGACCCCCCGACCCCTTCCCCCAACACAGACCACACACACCTCAAGGTTTGTTTCAGTATCATCAGTGTTTTTCAAATGATTTCACAAAATAAAAGTAAAAGCCATTATGTTTCAGTGAAGTATTTGAGCACTGAGTTGGGTGAGGTGAGCGTAGTTGGGAATAGTGCCCCGCGCCGCCCCTATAAAGTCTAATCCAAGAACAGTGCAGTTCTTTGTAACTGCTTGGAGACCCCACAAATGTGGAACAGCATTAAACTGAAGTTTAGCTGAAATTGCAACGGTATAAACAGCGTCAGTAAAGCGAAATCGTGCTAAGGCCGCGGTAAAACTACACGTGTACCCGGCGTAGGGGCCAATCGCAAGCCGACACGGATATATGTATCAGGCGGTCAAGTAGAAATGTGTTTGCACTTCCGCCTCTGCCAAGCTTAAACGATGACTCGAAGTCCGTGCTCTGTTTCTGCCAGCCTGAATTTCATAGAACTGTAAGGACCTTCCGGCTGGCGACGACGATGACACATGGCAGTGCAGTCGGTGTCAAAGTCCACCTGAAATGTTTATGTGTCGTCTGCTTCGCGCTTGTTTTGGCTGAGACAGGCGCCAGCGATGACTCGGAGCGACGCCGAAAGAACGCAAACGACCAGGCAAAGTTCAACACCGATGATGTCATCAACTCAATTAGGGGAGCATTTGATACTATATTTGAATACATAGGGGACCAGGACGGCTGCAAGTACACGTGTCCAGGCGGTGAGTGCACGAAACACAAGCATGGTCATGTTTTATTTTTAGAAATTCGTACAAACAAGTGCCCCAAGGGAGGCTAATAGGCTACTGCGTAGGTACCTTTCTTCCCCGATGGCTCAGTTCAATCATACTGTTAAGGCGGTTGTATTGTGTAATGTGAGTACTGTACAAAGATCAGCAGTGCTAAATACAAATATCATACAGACTTTGGATGTTGTTGTTATGTTTGTTTTTCACTGAGTGGGTTTTTTGTTGTCAGTTCAAGTCAAGTTTCAGTAGTCTGTCTTGTTTTTTGTTTGAATTTTGTTTGTTGTCAGTTGTTTTGGTTTTTTTTTTTTTTTTGGGGGGGGGGGGAAGGGGGGGGGGGGAAGGGGGGGGTAGAAAAGATGGACTGAGTACGCACACAGATCCATGAAGACAACGATTGTGTCCAGTCACCGAATCAGTCTTCCTGTGTTCAGGCATGCAACCCAAAGAGAGAAAAAGACACGTTCCATCATCGAATGGCTGTGGCTCGTTCGGACTGAAGGTGAGTATATGTGCGGCGAACGACAGAAATCGGACAGAGAGCACCGAAAACTCGCATTAAAAAGTCTAGTTGGACTGACACCGCTGGGAGTACGTAAGACCAGACTCAGTGAGACCTGACACAGATCAGGGATAGGATGTCTGTCTATGTCTCTGGTAAGACTGACTGGTCGGAAACGGGCGTACGACTGAATATTCCCAATCTTAGCACTGATATGATCTGGATATAACTTCTCTCATACCATGGAAATTGATCACAGTCAATGCTTTCACTGACAACTTGAAATGCAATAATGGAACGAAAGGCTGACTGAAATGAAAAAGCAAACTTGAAATTAATTTGGTCGTGACGGTTTTTGCCACGTGTCTCGTTGACTGACAACTGAACTGAATTCGTCCCACACAGTACTGACACTTTTTTTTTAATCCAGCTGGACGTACAACACTTCCCGGTCATTGAGCGGTGCTGCGACGAACACGACGTGTGTTACGACACCTGCAACCTCACCAAAGAACACTGCGACGACCGCTTCCGAGACTGTCTGAATGACATCTGCAAGGGAATCAAGAAATACGTGTCAACGGATATATACGACGGTAAGTCAGTCTAGCCTGCCGCGGAACAATTACACAAGCACTCGTAGCGCCGCGGCCGGGACGGAAAAAGCCGCATTTCTTGTGCGAGAGTGTACGATCTGAGGTGTGATCTCATCTCCTTGCAAATGCAGTTACGCCACTACCTGCCCGCAAGAACGTATTTTGCGGTGCGGGAGTGCAAAAGTGTCAGGATCGTATAGCAAGCGGTGACTATGTTTTGTATTCCATTAGACTGTGTACAAACTGGTTACCTGTGAACCATCAATTCGATGAAGAACAAACAATTATTTCGTTTGCTCCCATCCCGTCACGTTGCCCCGGCGCCCGGCCGTCACCGGCCCTTACCCCACTAACCCCTTCCTCCCAATCCCCTTCCCCCTTCTGAAAACACACACACACACACACACACACACACACACACACACACACACACACACACACACACACACACACACACACACAAACGGGTACATTTGCATCTGCGTTGGATAATTTGAGGTGTTACAAAATGTCACCACGAGGTCAAATCGCGACTGACAGGAAGTTGCAATGCATCACTATTATTGATTTTGTGCACGCACAGTTGTATGGATCTCGTCAGTTAGCATCTGTCGTCGAAGTTTACACCAAACATTCCTCTGTGTGTGTGTGTGTGTGTGTGTGTGTGTGTGTGTGTGTGTGTGTGTGTGTGTGTGTGTGTGTGTGTGTGTGTGTGTGTGTGTGTGTGTGTGTGTGCAGGCTGCAAGTCGACGGCCGACCTGATGTACGCAGGCACTATGGCACTGGGCTGCAAACCATACAGAGACTCACAGAAAAACGCCTGCTACTGCCCGGGCCATTCAGAGTTGTGACACCAAGTATGTTGTGGATGAGCGAGAAATCAACTTTCAATACCTCGCCGGCCGAGGCACTGTCGTATTCGGACGTCACAGTGTGGCCGGATGAACAGTGAACGCTAGTGTCGGAGTGTGTGTGTGTGTGTGTGTGTGTGTCAGTGTGTGTGTGTCAGTGTGTGCGTGTGTGTGTGTGTGTGTGCGTGAGTGTGTGTGCGTGTATGTGTGTGTGTGTGTGTGTGTGTGTGTGTGTGTGTGTGTGTGTGTGTGTGTGTGTGTGTGTGTGTGTGACAGAGAGAGAGAAACTGAGAGAAAGAGAGAGGGTGAGTGGGTGGGTGTTTAGGAGTTTAACATCCTTTTCCACCAAATATTTGGCCACAGCTGGGATTCGACCTCACGACCCGAGCATTGAGAGTCCTACGCTCTACCATTCGGCAGAGAGAGAGAGAGAGAGACAGACAGACGGACAGAGATGACTGTTGTGTCGTGAAAGTGTGCTTATCAGATCTTCATTTAGATGCGTCTTCTCAAGTCTCAACAATAATTACCCGTGTGTTTGACGAATTGTGTAACTCAGTTTGTATTTAAAGAAAGGGCAATAACATCAAGCGTTGCAGTATCCATGGTACAGTTACATCAGTATGTCAGAATTGTTTGCAAATAAATTTAATAAGTATCTCAGTTGTACTAATGTCTTGTTGCTCTGACGGTGTGTGTGTGTGTGTGTGTGTGTGTGTGTGTGTGTGTGTGTGTGTGTGTGTGTGTGCAGTTACATCAGTATTTCAGAATTGTTTGCAAATAAATTTAATAAGTATCTCAATTGTACTAATGTCGTGTGTGTGTGTGTGTGTGTGTGTGTGTGTGTGTGTGTGTGTGTGTGTGTGTGTGTGTGTGTGTGTGTGTGTGTGTGATGGGGTAGCAAAAACACCGTGACGTGACCCGGCAGTTTGTCCGACGTTCAAAGTCCACCACGAACATTTCCAGTGCTTCGCGTCGCGTCGCGGACAAGTACATGATGTATTTGATACCGATTGTCCTGTTCTCTTTTTATGATCAACTACACTGTACTTTGACAGCCAGCGTAGCCAGCACAGAACGCACGGTCGCTGACATTGGATTTCGTCGACGTTGTTTTCACAGGCCCACTGTGGGAGTCGCTGTCACATGATTCTGTTTTTCCTCAATTGTCTTAGCATTGTCACATGCTCAGCGCCCCCCCCCCCCCCCCCCCTTAGGCTTTCCCGTTGTATCATGAAATCTCGTGTTCCCGGTTGAGCCTGCTACTGCCCTATTTAAAAAAAAAAAAAAAAAAGATTTAAAACTTAAAACTGAATATAAACGTACACACTCTATAATGGCGTGTTTTCAAAAGTAAACTTTGTATAAACGTACACACTCTATAATGATGTGTTTTCATATACTGAACAAATAATAAATTCAAGTGAGTAAACTGAGCCGACCGGAGTCAGTCAATTTCAGTGAATGTCCTCGGGGGAGACGGGTGAGGCTGCCCACGTGGCGGGGTACTAATTTGAAATCGGCACGGTCACACAGGCATGCATTCCTCCTCCAGTTAACACATTTCGTACCGGGCCGCGCACGAGAACAGCCGGT